>CM050174.1:42424813-42686614 GCA_027410445.1 Discoglossus pictus
ACTAATATCCCATCCTCCTCTCCCCCCCCCTCCTCCTCCTCCCCCTCCTCCTCTCCCCCCCCCCTCCTCTCTCCCCCCCCTCCTCCTCTCCCCCCTCCTCTTCCCTCTTCCCCCCCCTCCCCCCCTCCTCTTCCCTCTTCCCCCCCTCCTCCTCCCCCTCCTCCTCCTCTCCCTCCCCCTCTTCCTCCCACTCCCAATCCCCCTCCCCCTCCTCCTCCCCCCTCCTCCTCCTCTTCCCCCTCCACCTCCTCCTCTCCCCCCCTCTCCTCCTCCTCTTCCCCCCCTCCTCCTCTTCCTCTCCCCCCCCTCCTCCTCCTCTCCCCCCCCCTCCTCCTCTTCCCCCCCCCCTCCTCCTTCTCTTTCCCCCCCCCCTCCTCCTCCTCTTCCCCCCCCCTCCTCCTCCTCTTCCCCCCCCCTCCTCCTCCTCTCCCCCCCTCCTCCTCCTCTCCCCCCCCCCCCTCCTCCTCTTCCCCCCCCCCCTCCTCCTCCTCTCCCCCTCCTCCTCCTCTCCCCCTCCTCCTCCTCCTCTCCCCCTCCTCCTCCCCCCCCTCCTCCTCTTCCCCCCCCTCCTCCTCCTCCTCCCCCCCCTCCTCCCCCCCCCTCCTCCTCCTCTCCCCCCCCCCATCCCCCTCTTCCCTCTCCATCTCTTACCTGTTTCCAGCATGCCCCACTCCCCAGACTTCAGCTGAGCCTGGCTCCTTCCCCAGGGGTCCTGTTTGCTCAGCTGAAGACAGGAGGTAAGGGGACCGGGGTCTGCCGGGATATGGCCTGGGGGGAGGCTGAGACTGGGGCCCCCAGGAGATAAAGGGCTGCACCGGCGATAGCTCTGCCTGTGTCTCTCACCCTCCACTCTCCTTCACTCCCCCCCCCCATCTATCACTTAGCTGATTACAGGCATGCCCCACTCCCCCAGCCTGCAGCTGAGCCTCCCTCGGAGCCTGGCTCCTCCCCCAGGGGTCCTGTTTGCGCTGTGGAAGACAGGCAGCAGGCAGGACGCCCTTAGGATGGGGGATGATGTCAGGGGAGCTAGGGCTGCCGGGATATCTCCCCCTCCACCCTCCTTTTCGCCCCCTCCCTTCGCCTCCTCTACTTCTCACTCCCCCCCCCTCCACTCTCCTTCACTCCCCCCCATCTATCACTTAGCTGATTACAGGCATGCCCCACTCCCCCAGCCTGCAGCTGAGCCTCCCTCGGAGCCTGACTCCTCCCCCAGGGGTCCTGTTTGCGCTGTGGAAGACAGGCAGCAGGCAGGACGCCCTCAGGATGGGGGAGGAGTTCAGGGGACCAAGGGCTGCTGGGATATGGTCTGGGGGGAGGCTGAGACTGGGGCCCCCAGGAGATAAAGGGCTGCACCGGCGATAGCTCCGCCCGTGTCTCTCACCCTATATCATGGCCCACTCTCCTCACACTACCCTCTCCCCGTCTGTCTTTTACAGACTCATATCTCCCCTGTCTTCTCCCCCCTCCTCTATCCCATCTCTCCCCCTCCACACTCCGTCCCCCCTCCACACTCTCTCCCTCCCCCTTCTTATTTTCTTTCCCTCCCCTTCTCTCTTCTCCTCCCCTTCTCATTTCCCCTCCCTCCCCTCTCCTCCCCCCCCTCTCCTCCCCTTCTTCTCTCCCCCACTCCTCCCCTTCTCATTTCCCCTCCCTCCCCTTCTCATTACCCTTCTCTCCCCCCCTCCCACCTCTCTCCCCCCCCTCCCTCCTCTCTCCCCCCCCCCCTCCCTCCTCTCTCCCCCCCCCCCCTCCTCTCTCCCCCCCCCCTCCTCTCTCCCCCCCTCCCTCCTCTCTCCCCCCCCCTCCTTCCTCTCTCCCCCCCCTCCTTCCTCTCTCCCCCCCCTCCTTCCTCTCCCCCCCCTCCTTCCTCTCTCCCCCCTCATCTCTCCCCCCTCCCTCCTCTCTCCCCCACCCTCTCCTTCGCTCCTCCACCCTCTCATTCTCTCCCCCACCCTCTCCTCCCCCCTCTCCTCTTCTCCCCCCCTCCTTCTCTCTTCCCCTCTACTTCTCTCTTCCCCTCCCCTTCTCTCCCCCTCTCCTCTTCTTCTCATTTCCCCTCCCCTTTCTCACTCCCCCTCCCCTCTCTCCTCCCCTCCCTCTCTCCTCCCCCTCTCCTTCTCTCCACACTCTCCTTTCCCCCCTCTCCATCTCTCCCCCCTCTCCATCTCTCCCCCACCCTCTCCATCTCTCCCCCACCCTCTCCATCTCTCCCCCACCCTCTCCATCTCTCTCCCACCCTCTCATCTCTCTCCCACCCTCTCATCTCTCTCCCACCCTCTCATCTCTCTCCCACCCTCTCCATCTCTCCCCCACCCTCTCCATCTCTCCCCCACCCTCTCCATCTCTTCCCCCACCCTCTCCATCTCTTCCCCCACCCTCTCCATCTCTTCCCCACCCTCTCCCTCTCCCCTCTCCTTCCCCCTCTCCCCTCTCCTTCCCCCTCTCCCCTCTCCTTCCCCCTCTCCTCTTTCTCCCTCTCCCCTCTCCTCTTTCTCCCTCTCCCCTCTCCTCTTTCTCCCTCTCTTCCCTCTCCTCTTTCTCCCTCTCTTCCCTCTCCTCTTTCTCCCTCTCTTCCCTTATCCTCTTTCTCCCTCTCTTCCCTCTCCTCTTTCTCCCTCTCTTCCCTCTCCTCTTTCTCCCTCTCTTCCCTCTCCTCTTTCTCCCTCTCTTCCCTCTCCTCTTTCTCCCTCTCTTCCCTCTCCTCTTTCTCCCTCTCTTCCCTCTCCTCTTTCTCCCTCTCTTCCCTCCTCTTTCTCCCTTTCCATCTCTTACCTGTTTCCGGCATACCCCACTCCCCAGCCGTCAGCTGAGCCTGCCTCGGAGCCTGGCTTCTCCCCCAGGGGTCCTGTTTGCTCAGCTGAAGACTTCTCTCCCCCCTCCCCTTCTCTCTTCCCACCTCCCCTTCTCTCTTCTCCCTACCCCTTCTCTCTTCCCCCCTCCCCTTCTCTCTTCCCCTTCTCTCTTCCCCTTCTCTCTTCCCCTTCTCTCTTCCCCTTCTCTTTTCCCCTTCTCTCTTCCCCTTCTCTCTTCCCCTTCTCTCTTCCCCTTCTCTCTCTTCCCCTTCTCTCTCTTCCCCTTCTCCTCTCTCTCCCCCTCTCCTCTCTCTCCCCCTCTCTCCCCCTCTCCTCTCTCTCCCCCTCTCCTCTCTCTCCCCCTCTCTCCCCCTCTCCTCTCTCTCCCCCTCTCCTCTCTCTCCCCCTCTCCTCTCTCTCCCCCATCACTTACCTGTTTCCTCCATGCCCCACTTTTAGAAATATGTTATGCTATAATGTTAGAAATAAAGTGAGAAAATACCCTTCTTTTTATTTTTACGTCCATTTATTCAAAAGATTAATTGTTCCATTATTTGGGGTAAAATGGTAGATTGACAGAAATGATACACAATATATGTGCAATATAGACAATAGATATTGTATTTTACAGATATATGATTTTCTATGAAAACACTGCATTGATACAAATACACACTCTGTATAATAAAACTATAAGATAATAATGTATAGAAAATTATATATTAGTTTTATAAACATTTGGAGGAATTTAGAGATTTAGAGAGGCAGGACTTAGAAAAATACGAGTCGTAACACTTGGAAAAAAAAAATATGAGTCGTAAAAATACGAATTTACCGGCCGAGACTCGCAAACCAAAAAACACTAAAAACACACTAAATACACCCCCAAAAATTACAAAAACATCAAACACAGCATGGGGCAACAGCCAGGACGTCTGTGAGTGAGCTGGAGCGCAAATTTAACTCGATTTAGATGTTTATTGCCACTCGAAAATCGCCTAAGCGAGGAAAAATATGTCAGCCGATAAAATGAAAATGAGGCTACACGACCGTGAGGCGCGCAAACTATAGCCAGACACGTAGCAGTGTGACAAGGCACGTACAGGATACTAAAACCGACTGTTACTAAAGACACAAAATTCTCCCGACGCGTGTAACACAGACAATATCGCCGCCATTTTACGACAATCTACACAATTACGCATCAGAAATGGCGGCTTTCTCGCGAAAACTAACGGTTCTGGCTCACGCACGCAGCCTATATATAGGGCACACTTGCCACAGTGCTGACACTTTCTCCTCAGGTGATGACAGTCTGAGTGGACATTTTCTGCTGCTGGAAAATCCAAAGAGATTGTTAGCTCTTCAGGATATTGATTGCTGGCTATTTATTATAAATAGGTAAGGTATATTAATTAATTAATTAATTATTAATTTAAAAAAATTACATTGCTCCATTTTGCAATACCTGTGCTTTATCAAGATATTAATAATTAACCATTTCAAATATGTTTATTAATTGATTAATGATTATTTAATGGGCATTTATTTATTAATTATTTATCATTATGCTAAAAAAAAAAAAATGTCACTACCTTTACTTAATGATTACATTATTAACTCTTTATAATATATTTAGTCATTGATTAATTAGTAATGTTCATTCATTCATTAATTAATAATTAATTAGTCATAATAAGAAGGTTAATAAAACATTGATCAGAAAATATGTATATTTTACACTGGACTTACATTTTGGGGTTGTTGCTCAACTATTAATGTTCATTAATTACTTAATTAATCATTAAGATTAGTAATGCTCAATAATTAATTAATTAATTAGTCATAATAAAAATGGGATGATTTTTGTCTGTATCTATGAGTTTGTCTGCCATGGTTATACTTCCTGATCTAACATGTTTTATATGTATTCTATTTAATTATTGCATATCATCAAGAAAATGCAAGCACTTCCCTTCATAAGAATAGTGAGCAGAACCAGCACCACCTCACCCTCATCAAGATAATATGTACGTAATGTGACAGGGGAAAAAAAGTAAGTGGGTGGAGTATGTGTCAGTGGGCAGGGCCTACAGATGTAACATGTTGTGAAGGGGATAAGTTTCTACTTTTGGGCAGAGTCAATTTAAGGGGAGGGGCCAGGTCTCTGCCTTCGGCCCCACCAACTTGGAAAGTCACCAGCCGCCACTGCCATAGGATAACTAAAAGCTGTAGAGATACTAGAACACTTTAGCATTTATTAAATTAATTACAAGTCTGTGTGTGTGTGTGCAAGTCTGAGTGTGTGCAAGTCTGCGTGTGTGTTTGATTGAGTGTGCAAGTCTGAGTGTGTGTGTGCAAGTGTGAGTGTGTGTGCAAGTCTGCATGTGTGTGCAAGCCTGAGTGTGTGTGTGTGTGCAAGTCTGCATTTGTGCAAGTCTGAGTGTGTGTGTGAGTGAGTGTGTGCAAGTCTAAGTGTGTGTGTGCAAGTCTAAGTGTGTGTATGCAAGTCTAAGTGTGTGTGTGCGCAAGTGTGAGTGTGTGTGCAAGTGTGTGAGCAAGTCTGCATGTGTGTGCAAGCCTGAGTGTGTGTGTGTGTGCAAGTCTGCATGTGTGTGCAAGTCTAAGTGTGTGTGTGCAAGTCTAAGTGTGTGTGTGCGCAAGTGTGAGTGTGTGTGCAAGTGTGAGTGTGTGTGTGAGTGTGTGTGCAAGTCTGCATGTGTACTTTTGATGCCCAGGGCTACCCCTGAATCTGTGGCCTCAAACTCGGTGAGACCCGGGCAGCAAAAGCTCTAGCTATGCCACTGGCTGGACTTGCTTGCTATGTAAAGCAAGAACAAAAAAATCATGATATTTTCAATATTAAAACAATACATAAATATATAAATATAATTAATTATGTGTAAAGAACAGCATTTTCTTTCTAGATTACAAAAACTCTTTCCAAGGGATTTTCACAATCATAAAGATTATTCTATTTTAACAGTATTAGATATGTTATATATCTAGTCTTAAATCGTAGAAGAGGGTGGATGCACGGATGGTATAACAAGCTACAGGGACGTCCGTCAGAGGTTCAGTGACTTCCTTCAGGGCTTAATGGCCATTGTACAGGGACATGATACATAAAAGAGGAGCCACAAGCTCATTTAAACACTAAACTACCAGAGAATTTGTAGAAGGGTGGATGAGTATTACCAGGAATTAACACAAATAATATGTCAGATACCATTTTTAACAATACATTTTATTTAGATGCTTAAATAAATACAAAGGGAAATAAAGATCACAAAGTACTACGACAACAGTGTGTCAAATATTAGAATCTACATGGGATGCCTGCTGGGAATCAGATTCGCTGTCCAATCGTGGGGCTTCATCTTTCGGCCACCGTAGACACAGCGTCACTTCCTGGTTGGTGACATCACTGGTTGTAGCAGAGGAACCTCAGACTGCGGGGCCCGGCCTGTCTCAATCCACTGCCCTCCGGAGGGTGCCTGCAACATACAAAGATAAGAACACTATACCGTGACTTTAGAAAGACTTTGTCATTTAAAGACAACTATATTATCTTGCATTTATATTTATTGCATATGTTGTGGTGCTTCCTTAAACATCAAGTTTGACTGCATATATTAATGGCAATATTTGTTTGTGTTTAAATTAGGCTCGCAAAATTAGGCTCGCAAAATGGCTATTAGACTGGCTAAAATAGAAAATGAAAAATTAATTGCAAAAGAGAGTAAGACTAACCCTAAAATATTTTTTTAAGTATATTAATGGAAAGAAGCCAAGAAAGGAAGCTATAGGAACATTACAATGTGACACAGGCCATCAGAAAATTAGTGACCAGGAAAAGGCAGATGAGTTAAATAGGATCTTTTCTTCGGTATACACAAGGTGGTTGGGACACGGCAGCATGATGGGGCTACACTACCTTTGCCAAATAATTGGTTAACTCAGGAAGTAATCCAAAAGAGGTTGGAAAAAATAAATGTTAATAAAGCCCCAGGTCCTGATGGAATATATCCACGGATACTAAGGGAACTGGGTTCTGTAATAGCCAAACCATTATATTTAATTTTTCAAGATTCACTCAACACCGGGTCTCTACCAGATGGCTGGAGAAAAGCAGATGTGATACCTATAAATAAAAAGGGAGCAAGAGCAAATCCGGAGAATTATAGACGAGTGAGCGTCATTTCTGTAGTTGGGAAGCTTTTACAAGGGTTAATAAGGGATAATATACAAGAATATATCTATTTGAACAGGATTATAAATTGGAGTCAACATGGATTTATGAGGGATAGGTCATGTCAAACAAATCTAATTAGTTTCTAGGAGGAGGTTAGTATGAACCTGGCTCAAGACAACTCAGTGGATGTAGTCTTTTTGGATTTAGGAAAGGCTTTTGATACAGTGCCACATGGGAGACTATTGTGCAAACTAAGTGATACAGGAATTGCAGTAAATATCTGCTCATGCATTGAGAGCTGGCTAAAAGACAGGAAGCAAAGAGTTGTTTTAAATTGAACATACTCCGATTGGACTAATGTGGTAAGTGGGGTTCCTCAGAGTTCAGTATTAGGTCCTCTCCTCTTTAACATATTTATTAATGAATTTGAGATGGGACTGGAAAGTAGTGTCTCCATTTTTGCTGATGACACAAAGTTGTGCAAGGTAATTAAATCAGATAATGATGTGCTTTCCCTCCAAAGGGATTTACATAAAATTGAAGAATGGGCATCTAAATGGCAGATGAGATTTAATATGAATAAGTGTAAAGTTATGCATCTGGGAAGGAAAAATAGCCATGCAATGTATAATCTTAATGGAGCAAATCTAGGGGTATCAGATATTGAAAGGGATTTGAGAGTGCATGTGGACAACCACCTAGGTAACAGTGCTCAAAGCCAAGAGGCAGCTGCAAAGGCTAATAAAATACTAGCATGTATTAAGAAGGGTATAGAAGCAAGGGAAGCAAATATAATTCTGTCACTATACAAATCCCTAGTACGCCCTCATTTGGAATATGGAGTACAATTTTGGGCACCACTTCATAAAAACGACAGCTGGAAAAGGTACAGAGGAGGGCAACAAAACTAATAAGGGGAATGGAGGAGCTAAGTTATAAAGAAAGACTAACCAAATTAAACTTATTTTCTCTAGAAAAAAGGCGTCTAAGAGGAGATATGATTACCTTATATAAATACATCCAGGGTCAGTATACAGATTTGTCAAGGGAGCTTTTTGTGTCAAGAGGTTTTCAACTGACAAGAGGACATCCCTTGAGGTTAGAAGTAAAAAGATTCCACCTTAAAGAAAGAAAAGGGTTCTTCACAGTACAGGTGGTTAATCTGTGGAATTCTCTACCAAAGGAGGTGGTGACAGCGGATTTAATAGATAACTTTAAAAGGGGACTGGATTTCTTCTAATTAAAAAGGGAATTCAGGGTTATCCTGGATAATTAGAAAAAGATAGTATTGATCCAGGGAGAAATCCGATCGCCAGTATCTGGGGTCAGGAAGGAATTCATTTTTTTCCCCTTTGAGACGATTGGCTGAGTTTCACTTGTTTTTTTTTCTGTTTTCCTTTCTCTGGATTAATTAATAATTAAAATAATAATAATAATAAAAGTAATAATTGATTAATAATTAATTAACAACTAATTCATTAATAACTAATCTGCATATTGCAGATCAGAGGAGATCTTAAAAGGTTGAACTTGATAGACTGAAAGTCTTTTTTCCACCTTAAGTACTATGTAACTATGTAAAATAAATATGTTTTAAACTTTCTACTTTAAATTCACTAATAAAGATTGTATGTTTTAAATTATTATTTTCTGATTTATCTTATTTATTTAATAGAGGAGTTTATCTGGATTTAAAAAGGTGTCTTTCTTTCCTATTTTTTCAAAAAGCTCCATCTTTCAGGTCAGAAATCTCTTCTTGCTTTTCATGAGTAGAAATAAAGAGCGATATAAAAGGCATGGCCTCCATATTGCCTTAATATGGAATGGAATATAATGTATTTTTGACAAATGTTTTACATTTCCATGTTGGCTTTATACTACGTAGAATTGAAAGAACTTCTTTCAAGTTCTCATCACCAAAATATTCTCATTATTTAATGACAAACTTTTTAAAATATATATTTTTATTAATATCTGCATCAGAAAAGTAATATCCCATAGTTTTATTTTTCATTATAACCTCTTACTCTCTTTCTTCAATCTCTCACGCCCCTCTCTTTCACACCTTCCCATCTTGACTCATTCAGTGTATCTCTTTATGTATGGAAGCTCCATGTACAGGTTTCATCCCTACTTACTCAGTGTGTCTCCTTCTCCTTCTGAAGAGCCTGCCCACTGCTCCCCAAAAGCCCCTCCGGGTGTTCCTGTAAATGAAATGAAATCATTAAGTCCCATAACTGTTACTAATGAGACCTCCTCCTCATTCCTAAACTCCCTGTCTGTGGTTTCTCTCCACATTATTGATCAATGTTTAGTAGGGATGGAAATATTCAGTCAAGAGCTGGAAGAAAGGAAAGACAAGTAAAGAAAGTGAAGGAACCGGGGCTTGGACAATGTAAGCATAGAGAAAATGTCAAGAAAATATGAAGTGTATGTAGGGGACAGAGGATGAGAATGAGTAAACCCCTTTTCTTCAACCCAATCCCTTTTATTTCCTTCTGATCTAGGATTATTAGTAAGTTGCACTAGGGTCTCCCCCCCCCCCCCCCCCCCTGTAAGTTGCATTTCTCCACAGCTCTACATCAATCTGTTCTTATTCTCTTTAGTAGCACAAGGCAATTTTCAGAGTCAGAAAAAAAGGTATAGAGATAAGATGAAATAGTGGGAGAAATCATAACGGAATTAAAATAAAAATAAGATTGTGTTAAGATGGGAAGTAGTCAAGCAGCCAGAATATAAACAGGCATGGAAAGGTAGTGATAATATCCGGTGCAATTGGGAGCCTTTTTTAATATCTACCCTTTATTTTCTGATCTCTGTTTTTTTTTAAATAAATTTACCCAGATAAAACTACCTTTTCTTCTGTCTCTAATATGAAAGGTTAATCCTGGGTTATTTTCCCACTATATGATCTTGATTAACTATAGATGATTCATCCTCATTCCTATCACGTACCTGGTCTTGGGGGCAGCAGTGGGGCATATTGGGAGCCTGGAATTATATTCACATGATATATTAGAGCGATTGATACTTGGGAATAACAGGAAAATAAGCATACAATTCATAATGCAATCAGCAAATAATTTATGTGGTAAATAATGTAGGGCCAAAACAGTGAATCTTCATGAGATGGCCCTATTTGTTTCTGCTTCTTTACTACTGACACATAACTGATATCTGTCTATGTACACGGACCCTCCAACTTCTCTCTCTCCATACCCCACGCTGCTTGTCTGTCTCTAGTCAATGTCAGTATTTTATTAAATAATTAATGCTCTGTGTCCTTTTTTTCTTGTCCTCCTGTATGTGCGACCTGTTGAATACAGATACCTAGAAGTAGATGGAAAAACCCTCCACTAACCACCCCAATCTATAGGTTCTCCAGTTCCTCATAACAAGCAGCTTTCAAGGTTGATCTGGGTTACTTGATAATGGGCTGAGCCCCTGACTAAATGTACCTATAATAAACTTATATTTAGGATCACACAGCAGTATGGTTAGATATACACGGAAGTATATTTAGTTAGAGGCTGACTAGTAACTTTTCTATTAGGTGGGTAACACCTAATAAATAAGTATTAATAAGTATTACATGTTTATTTCGGCAGTATCTAGTCCTACATATTTCATATAGTGCTGCCTATGTCCCATTATATATTGCTGTTTTATACTCTATATATTGGCTGTATGTGATCTAAAACAATAATTTGATGTATTAGACCAGGGGACCAGTTACGCTACTGTCAGTGTAGTGGATTTTTTGGCTGTAGTGTGCATATGTATAAACATCTGTTTGGGTGACATTGTGTTTCAATATGTATGAGTTTGTTTGAACTTGTGTGAATGTTGTTGAATCTGCGTGAATTGGATTTAATTTAAGACAGTCCATCTTTAAGAGCTGACATTCTTCACAGTGAGGAAAGACCTTGTTGTGTTTTATTGCATTAAGACTACCTGTAAGGGCTTAGGGCGACACTAAATAGTGCAATGCACAGTCACGGAGCAGAATATTGCACACATGCACACGCATGCACAAGCAGTTACTAAATAGCAGCGCACAGACACATGCAAACACACTTGTACGTACACACATGCACACGCATTGATTAGACTGCACCTCACATGCACATGGACACACGCAAACACACTCGCACACACATGCACAAGCAGTGACTGAACAGCACCCATTAGCATGTTAAAAACACACATGCAAACACGGACTAGCCCATAATAAAGTACACACTGACCATGATTGCATACACAGAGCCCCATTAAATTGCTACAATTTTAGAAGTCGTAGCCCGTAAAGAAGCCCGCAAGAGTTATTGCTATTAAATTAGCCTCTTTCAGCTACCCGCAAACGATCCAGCGGGCCATGAAAATCTGAACTCGCTATTAAATTGCTATGAATACCCAAGGACGCACTGGTGTTCAAACCCCTAAATGGCAAATGGAGCCAAAAATAATAACCAAACACAACATTTCATACAGATGGGGATTCCCCTTTGCCTTGATCTTTCAATATAAAGGAGACACAAAGTCACTTGAGGACAGCCAAACACTGCTCACCCAGCTACAATTAATACAGAGAGAAGACCAAGAGTCATCACAAACTTACATCTTGATCAAAGACCAATACGCTCATGGACAGACACTCCAAAAAACAAAAGACAAAAACAAATAATGGACAATAGAGCAGGATTACCAAACAGACATGAAGAAAGACAATGTGACAACCATCCTGAAAGAAAGGGACACTAATATTAGTGTTAAGAGAATAATTAATGTAATAGTTGTCAAACTGCGATTCGTTGTCACGCTTGCGACAAATTGCAGTTTGACAACTACGATACACGCAACTCATAGTGTGTCCTCCCCCCCCTGGGTTTTTTTCCCCTCTCCCCCCCCCTGTGTCTTTTCCCCCGACCCCTGTGTTTTTTCCCCTCTGTCCCTACCCCTAATGTTTCTCCCCCCCTCTCCCTCCCCTGTGTCTGTTCCCCCCTCCCCTGTGTCTGTCCTCCCTCATTTCCCTCCCCTGTGTCTCTTTCCCACTCCTCTTCCTCCTCTGTGTCTCTCCCCCTTCTTCCCCACCCCTGTATCTCCCCCTCCTCTCCCTCCTCTGTGTCTTCCCCTTCCGCTCCCACCCGTGTGTCTCCCTCTTCCCCTGTGTCTCTTCCCTCTTCCCCTGTGTCTCTTCCCTCTTCCCCTGTGTCTCTTCCCTCTCGCCTTCCTCCTCTGACTCCCCTGTGTCTCTCCCCCCCTCCTCTCCCTCCCATATGTCAATCAGCTCCTCCACTCCCTCCCCTGTGTCTCTCCCTCCTCTGTGTGCCCCCCTTTCCTCTGTGTTTCCTCTCCTCTCCCTCCCCTGTGTCTCTCCCCCCTCCTCCCCTGTGTCTCTCCCTCCTCCTCCCCTGTGTCTCTCTCCCCTCCTCCCCTGTGTCTCTTTCCCCCTCCTCCCCTGAGTCTATTCCTCCCTTGTCCCACTCCTCTGTCTTCCTCCCTTCCGCGAAGGTGCACTACTACTTGACTCTGGGCTGTTTGATCACACAAGTAATTCGGCAGCAGTGCTCATAAACATAAATGTAGGTCTGAATCTCAAATATCAATATAAATTATTTGTTAATAACAAATCCTGAATTTCAAATGTAAATAGAAGCAAACCTAGATTTACACTTCAAATGTAATGACCAATCAGAAACAAAAATAGGGTGGCTCTGGCTGATTCACAAAGCAGTAGCATCTACATATAAAAAAAGAATCATCTCAAAGAGACTAAACTCTTAAAAGAATTACACATACTAGAGAGACAAAATCAAAATAGATTCTCAAACTCGCTTAGGCATAAGATTAAAAAAATTAGGCTCGAGCTGGATAACACCATGTCAGAAAAAACAGAGAAATCCATGAGAAAAACACAGCATACATTTTTCCAACATGCAAATAAATGACCCCCTATGCTAGCTAGGAAACTGAGGTCCAAGCAAAATCAAAATCAAATTTACCAGATCAGAACCCTGGGAGAAAAGATAGCCCCGAGTCAAGCAAAAATAAAAGAAAAATTTCTTAATTATTATCAAAAAATATATTCATCCCAATCAAAAACTAGTAACTTAATAAAATAATTTCTGAACACATACCCCAGGACCAGGTAGGATTTGTGCTGTTCAGACAGGCGGGGGACAATGTTAGGCGGATTCTCAACATATATCATATAGCCAACTCTAAGAATATCCAATTATGCACTAGCCTTAAACTTAGAGAAGGCCTTTGATTCACTGGAATGGTCATATTTACACAAGATCTTGGCCAAGATGGGCATTAACAGTAATTTTATTAATCTACTTTAAACTTTTTATAGATATCCAATAGCGCACTTAAAACTACAAGGCTCAAATATAGACCATATCTCCATACAAAGAGGGACTAGACAGGGGTGCCCTCTCTCCACATTTTTATTCACTTTAGCGATTGAGCCCCTGGCCCAAGCTATTAGGGCCACGCTACAAGTAAAGGGAGTCACGGTTGGACTGTAATAATTTTAGTTCTGCATGTTCGCACATTCAAAGATCCAGTAAACTCCATACCAGCCCTGATGGGCATCTTCAAATCCTTGGGAGCGATCATAAGACTCAGGGTAAATGTAGATAAAATGGAAGCGATCAGATCATAGCTCCCTCAACAAGAACTAGACCATCTTAAAAGTCAATATCCGTTCTCTAAGCCTAAGCACCACATAAAATACCCAGAATTGACCATAACCCCTAACCTCTCAGGACTGTACAATGCAAACAATATCCTCCCTCTCTAATTCCCGTAGAATTATATTAACAAATGGAGCAAATATCCATGGACAGGGCGTGTAAATGCTATATCTATTCAGATCCTTACCTATACCAATTATTCTCAAAGAGTTAGAGAATTTTCAAAAATATATAACTAGATTTATATGGAATAATAAAAGAGCGAATATAGCCCATACACATATATTCAGAAATAAAAACACAGGAGCTGTCGTGCCCTAATCTAAAATTATATCATAACACACCAGATTGCATTCATACCCCAAGCACACTCTAGTGAATAACAACCAGCCTGGGTATTTCTGGAAATTTACAAGATGAAATCCTAAACATGGGAATCCATTATATTGAATTCATTAATCCCTCCACATATACTAAAACATAACAACCCTATGATAAAGCTTTTGATAACTAACTGGAAAAAGGAAAAAGTCCTTGGATCTATTTACTCTATACTAAAAGTCCCAACAACAAATTTCAAAACTAACTTTATGAAACCATGGGAATCAGACATGGGAGCTCAATGGGATCCACATAAGTGGGAAAAAGTCTGCACAAATATAATCCTCATAATCAAGGCAGTAACTGCATTACATCCCCTTTAGATTGTAAGTCTGGGAGTTTCAATCCTGCAAGGTGCTTTGGGGAAAAGCCCTATGGACACTGGATCCCAAGCTCAAAGACAGGGCCTTCTATTCTTTGCAATGTGTCAATTTTTAATTTGTCTTTGCCTGGAACTTAACTTATGTGTAGCGCTAAGGTATGTTATGCTATATGTTGGCGCATTACAAAAAAACGATGATAATAATAACATTGCTTGTTAATATGTTGCAATGGCAACAAACACGTGGATACACACAGTTGATTGACTCCAGGTGTGTGGTGTTTTTCAATCATGTAATTAACCCTCTTTATAAGCCAGTCTTCTCACAATACAGACATATGTTTTTTTTAGTCCTGACTGAACAGTCATTTTGACCAACCAAGGTAAGCAGTAGTGATTAAAGGCTCTTAGATAGACACTACAAACACTGTTACTGAGATATATTAAATTAGAGCATGTTCTACTACAACTAAGGGGCATATATGTGTATATAAAATAACTACATTATACTTTTTTAAATTGGTATATAGTGACTACTATTGTAATCATATTATTATTGTACTCACTTTAAAACTTTCTTTATATAGACTATTTATTTCAAGCCTCTACATTTTCCATATGTGTATATTTGTTTAAATTTGTTTTATTTCACTGGATATGTACGACCAATATAAGACAGTAATACAATAACATGGTTATCAAGTATGTATTTGATACATCATTAGTATTATTGGTTTAAACATCACATATTATACCATTTTTCCTGTTTACATAAGTATCAATTTCATATATTTTTGTCTTATATATTTGTGTATATCACGTATGTATGGCTCATCACAGGTAATAAAACAATAACAAGGTTATAAAATATTCATCTGACTAATCATCAGTATTATTGGTTCAAATATCACACATTAACATATTATTATTTCATTCACATGTGTATCATTTTTGTATTTTTGGAGTACATGTGGGTCTTATGACTGTGTATATCTTGTTACCATGTATATATAATGTAAAATGATTGTAATATCTCTATAGGTTTATCTTTTTATAAGGCTTATCCCAACTGATGTTTGTAAATATATATGCATATTTTCATTGATATACCTATATTTATACTATATATGTGGATACTAGGCTAACATTTTTAAGGAAATAATAGCTCTAGTGTTTTACCATACGATCTAACGTGTGTGCATTTTTTATATATAATACATTTAAAAAAATATATATATTTAAAATAAACAGACTATTTTGTAAGCACTATTAATATGTGTGTGTGTAAATCTATATGGCTACATATGTATATATTTTGTATGTATTTGTAGGATATTTCTAATTGAAGAAGCTGGATCAGGGAAAGGTGTTTTATTGCTTACATTTATCATTTTTATATCATTATTTTATTAATATTTATCCTTTGTTTTACAGATATCATTATTAATTGATATCAGTACACACAAAATTATTTTAATTTTTTTTTTTACCATATTCGGCCTCAAGTGGATGAAACACCATATACACAGCACTGACATTGTCAGATCCTCTAGGCTATTCATCGTACTCATCCCATTAATAACATATAGATATACTTTACCACATTACGTTATACTCCATTTTTTATGTATTGTGTATACACTATAATTAATGTACACTAGCAATAAGAAGACTGGGATCTATTTGCTGGTGGTGAAGAAGATTGACATTTCACATGGAGATTATATTGAATGTGATCTCTATACCGCATAACGTTTGGGGTCTCTCCAGGTGAAAGCTACAAACAGTTGAAAGTAAAAACCGTAACAGTCTTTCTATTATTCTACACTAGGAGTTTGTGCGCCCTCTCTCTCACTTCCCTCTTGTTTGTAACAATATACCAACTCACCTGATTCACTTCTGTAAGCATTACTAACCACTAGCTAGTTCTCAGGAGAACTCACTGGCCATGGCCACTAATAATGATGTGTCATCTCACAATATATGCTTAGCTGTTACTAGCGTCAGTGGTCAAGGTATACTATCATCTTCTCTATATGAAACTGTTAATCAACATTGATATCACATCCATCAGCTATACAGCTGTTAGCACATGTTAAAGGATACTCATGATATCAGCAATATGGGCAAATAGCCATTAATATGGATAGGACACAAAGGTCAGCAGCCAGATTCAATGTTACTTACATCAGACCCAAGGATCTGTTCTCAGACTGATATTGAGATCAGGATCACAAGCTTCACTAGTGCATATATTAATGCTGGCTGTCATTAACATGCCATTATGAGACTCTGCAAGTCCACCACCATAGTGGTATTAGTCTACATTTAAGCTAACAACAATCATTTCTTAGATATCTGGCTATATAATCACATATATAGTTGTGAGAATACGAGTTGTGAGCCCGCAAGAACTGCGTCCCTCGCAAAGCGAGGGACGCAGTTCCCCGCAAATGCGGATCCTCGCAAAGCAAGGGGCCGCATTTGCGGTGGTGGAGGATCCAACGTCGGCTGTGTTTGTCCGCAAATGCGGACCCTCGCAAAGCGAGGGGACGCATTTGCAGTGGTGGAGGATCCAACATTGGCTGGGGCTGCATTTGCGGTGGTGGAAGATCCAACGTTGGCTGTGTTTGTCCGCAAATGCGGACCCTCGCAAAGCGAGGGGACGCATTTGCAGTGGTGGAGGATCCAACGTTGGCTGGGGCTGCATTTGCGGTGGTGGAAGATCCAACGTTGGCTGTGTTTGTCCGCAAATGCGGACCCTTGCAAAGCGAGGGGCCGCATTTGCGGAGGTGTAGCCTCAAAGGCGCCTCACACGCGGTAACACACACGTGACTTTGAAAAAAAAACAACTGCGTTCCACACGCACGACTTAGAAAAAAAACAACTGCGTCCCTCGCAAAAAAATACGGCCGCGCTACGACCCATTCCGAACACGCAAAAACCAGCCGAAAAAGGCGAGCATGAAAACATCAGAAACACAATAAATAAACACAACGAACACATAAAAAGCTTACTTACAGCAAGAGTGGGCATCCCTCAAAGTTTTTTACACGTCCATTTAAGTCCAAAAAAAACGAGTTTAAACTGACGAAAATCAAATAAGCTAGAGAAAAAATGGCCGCCGAACAAAACGAAAATGAGGCTACAGACGTAACAATACTACAGTGACTTGCAAAACTGAAACACATACTATGCGGCACGTACCACACTGATATTAACCACCATACACATAAAATGGCGGATGGAACGCAAATTGGAAGCTGGAACGCAAATAGCGCATGCGTATTGCGTTCTAACGGTCTGAGGCACTTGAAAGTTTATAAATACTGCCTACTTTCCAGAAAATTCTACATTTCTAATCAGGTGATGAACATTGCTACTTGAGAAGAGAATTATTTCCTAATTTCCTACTTTACACTGTGCAAATTACAACTGAGAGGTAAGCTATAATATATTACATTTTATTATCAAGACAGGACAAAAAAAAAAAAACTTTAACTATGAAAATGTAATTCATGTATAGTGATAACATGTGACACGCACATTTATGTGTATAGCCCCTACAACACACTAATCTTAACCCAAACTAATTAAACAAGTATATTTAAATGACATAAAAAAAAAAAAAAAAAACTTTAACTATGGCAATGTGATTCATGTATATATGTGTATCATATATAGTGACATCTGACACGCACATTTATGTGTGTAGGCCCTAAAACAAACTAATGTTAACCGAAACTAATTAAACAAGTCTATTTAAATGAGATTAATTTACTGCAACTCATAGCAAACAATAATATGACACTAATACATATGGAACCTAAAGCTGAATCTTTGCCCTTTTTTTACTATTCAAACAGACTCTGCATCAACAGCGTCACTCAAGAATTTGCACCGAGCACTGGGAGAGAGAAACCCTTTTAAAGAACACAAAGAAAGAAGAAGAGGTAAGATAGAAAAATAGATTACATGCTGAAAAAGACCATGCATTGCTAAATCAAAAAGAAGAAATATACAATTAACCATTTCACTTTCTTTTTCAAACAGACACTACAAGAAGACCGACGGGTTAAGATTGGCAGGAGGGGACCCTCTGCCATTCGGACAAGAACAACACTTCAATCAAGGTAAAGTATAACAAGTAGAAAAAATAAAGGAAATATATATATGTTTAATGGCTGTCAATATAACAATTTCAAGTAAAATTTAAAAAAAATACATATCGATTGAATAAGGAACAAAACACAGTTCAACAAACTTCACAAAGACCTATACAATTTAGGAAGACACAGTTTCACAGAAACCCCCCCAAAAAAGAGGTGGCCACAAAACAGGATAGCATCTGAAACATTAGCAAGATACATAAAACAAAACTATTCCTCCTCTTTACTGTAAAATAACCTCCAACCATCAACCACAAGCCAAATGCAGCAAACAAAAAGTGGTAGACACAAAACAGGATAATAAAAAAAATGCACAACATTGATTTGTACTGTCCAACATGATTGAATACTCATAAAGAACACTAATTGAACAAATAGACAAAATATGGTGGACACAAAACAGGATTGTACCAAAAATCACACAAACACATAGAAAAGTAAATTAATATTCTTCTTTACTGTTCAAGAACCTATAAGCCTTACAAAGAAGCCTAAATAAGCATACCAAAAGTGGTGGACACAAAACAGGATAATGCTAAAAACATTGCGATCATATCCAAAATAAGAAAAACATTAATAATTACAGTAAAAAAAAGGATAACTGGAATATACAAATACAATTAAAGTATTTTTAAAAGGTTGCACAAAAAACAGCATAGCAGAAAAATTCACCATAACAGATACAATAGACCAAAACAATGAAGTATGCTATTCATTATAAATACATTCAAATCAAATAACATTTTAATTTTTCTTTTACAACAGACACTGCGTGAAGAGCATCGGACGAAGACTTTCAACAGAGGACGAACAAAGATTCTGCTTGAAATCACACTTCAACCAAGGTACAGTATAACAAGTAAAAAAAGAGAAAACTAAATAAACATGTTTGCTCTGCATCCATGTCAACAGAAAAATAAAAAACAATAACACAGAATAATTATAACCTTTACCAAAATATTAGTGACACATTTGTCATTTACCTATTATTTGTCTTTTACGGACAACAATGTTTAACATTAAACCCAAACTTAAATCTTCACAAAAAAAAAGGAAACCGCATAGTCCACAAGTGTCAAAACACACACTACATAACATTTATCATTCTCAATTACCAGACATAATGTACAATATTAAGCATAAAACCTAAACACACACATAAAATAGAATACTACAACAAATAGTACTAACACCCCAAGAAAACATAAAAACATTTCATTGCCCGAACATATAAGCCTTTAAATAAAATATCAAAATACTATTATGACAATCCCCTGTAGTAGAAATTACAAAGAATAATTTTTGCCCTCTACTATGCCTGTAAGTTAAAAGTACAACAAAAAAATAAATTGCCAAAACAATAAAAATATACATTTCAATTAACACTAGACACCTACTACATGTAGAAGAAGGTACAGTGTCAGTTCCTTGAGTGTGCTATTCATGTAAGGCAAAAATTACAACCTACGACAGAAAGTAAGACCAAAAAAATAAAAAACACTAATTTAACAATACAAAGAAAGTACTGCTACAATGAACTACAAGCACATATAAACAAACTGTTGATAATAAAAAATGTAAAAAACAAACTTAACATCTCAAACTAAACTAATTATACATTTATTACTTTTACAGATTAACATGGCTATTAACAAGAGCAAACAAGAAAAGACAAGACGTCAAACTAGAGAAAGACAAGAGAGATGGGCCAACCAGCAGACACCAGAGGAGAAGGAAATTCGACGAGAAAAAGAATGCAAAAGAATTGAAAGCAAAAGACTGCAAAAATCAGCTGCAAAAATTAAAGATACACCAAAAAAAGCTACTAAGCAAACAAAGGATTTAGAACCTGTTCCGGAAACATCACATGACATTTCACCTGATGAATTTGAAAATGAAACTGATATATGCTTTGCAAATTGTCCTTTACTCAAGTCTTTAGCAGTAGAGGTTCATAATTGTGGGGACATGAATACTCAATGTCAGTTTTGTGAGGCTTATTATTTTAAACAGGAGAGACCCAAAGATGGCCAATTTATTAGTTGCTGTCAAAAAGGAAGGTTCAAACTTCCAGAAAGAAAAGAATTTCCAATCTATTTACAAAACATTATGACTGAACCTACTTTTCCAAACTACAAAAATGTTAAGACAAACATAAGATCCTACAATAGTGCCATATCCTTTGCATCTATGGGGGCAACATTAGCTGCTTATGTACCAGGACATGGTCCTTACTGTTTTAAAGTCCAAGGCCAAATTTATCATCGTACTTCCCATTTACATCCAGAGGAAGGAGAGCAAAGAAAATGTGCTCAACTATATGTCCTAGATACAATGGAAGCTGTTGACCAACGTATGCAGCTGGAAGAAAATAAAAAATGCTTACCCACTGCTTTTATAGAGCTTGATAACATTATGGAGAATAACCCCTACACTAAAGCTTATAAAAAATTGGCAGAAGTAGAAAATGAGCAACAACTTCATGCACAAAGACATCAATTACCAATGCCAAAGGTCAATATGGTGCTTAAAAGAGACAGACATACTGATAAACGTTGTTATAACTTGCCAACATCAAATGAGGTTGCAATGTTGTTTCAAAATGATGAAGGAGAACCACCATTTCAAAGAGACATTAGAATATATCCCAGAAATGAGGAGCATTCATTCATTAATATGAGTATCTTAAGTCCAAATTTAGATCCAATGGCATATCCCATTTTTTTCCCACACAGAGAAGCAGGTTGGCAACCACAATTAACACTTCCCAATTACCCAAATGCTAAAGTCAGAATCAGAAATAATGTTTCTATGCTTGAATTTCGAAATACATTTAATCCAATTTTATGTGGTGGAAAACTAACACAACAATGGATTATTGATTCCTATTTGCAAGTTGAGGCCAAAAATGTAAACTTTATAAAATATCAAAAAGATAAACTACGTGTAGAACAATATTCTGGACTAATGGACTATGTTGCTGAGGTGGCTACAAAGAGAGACATGACAGCTGGCAAAGCCATAATTTTACCATCTTCCTTTCAAGGATCTCCTCGAAATATGAGAGAAAGATACAATGATGCTATGGCTATTGTCACCAAATTTGGCAAACTCGATTTATTTCTTACAATTACATATAATCCCCAGTGGCCAGAAATTACACAAAATTTACTTCTTGGCCAAAGTCCTTCCGATAGACCACATTTAGTAGCCAGAGTTTTTAAGATTAAATTAAATGAATTAATATGTGACATCACTATAAGTCACTTATTTGGCAAATGTCTTGTTTATGTATATACCATTGAATTTAAAAAAGGGGCCTTCCACTTGCACATCTTCTCATAATATTTCAAGGAAAAGATAAACTAGATACTGCTGACAAAGTGGATGCAGTCATTGTTGCAGAACTACCAGATCCAGAACTATATGGTAGACTATGTCAGATTGTTACTCATCGCATGATTCATGGACCCTGTGGTGAGCTTAATCCACAATCACCATGTATGGAAAATAATAAATGTTCCAAAGATTTTCCAAAAGATTATAGAGACAAAACCTATGCCAATTGTGATGGCTATCCACTTTATAAAAGAAGAGAAGGAGATAGTGCCATTATTCAAGGCAAAAAAGTTGACAATAGATATGTAGTACCCTACAATCCACATTTACTCATGAAGTATAACGCATACATTAATGTAGAAGCCTGCACTTTAATCAAATCCATTAAATATGTGTACAAATGTATTTACAAAGGCTATGATGCAGCTACTGTAGTCGTCAAAAGTGCAGACAACCCTGAAAGTAGTGAGTTAGTACATGATGAACTTGCATCTCATGTAGATGCTCGCTATGTCAGTGCACCAGAAGCTATGTGGCGGCTTTTAAAATTTGAAATGCATGATAGATCACATGCAGTATATAGATTAGCAGTACATTTGCCACAAAGACATTTAGTGTATTTCCCTGCTGGAAATGAAAGTAATGCATTGGCCCAAAGTGAACTTCGTCACACTACACTAACTGCATGGTTTGAATTAAATTCCACAAATTCAGAAGCAACACAATTCTTATATATTAAAATTCCATATCACTATGTTTTTGTGAATGGATTCTGGAGACCTAGAAAAAGCAGAGGAAATAAAATAATCCCAAGAATTTACACAGTCAGTCCAAGAGATGTTGAACGTTTTTGCTTACGAATATTACTTTTAAATGTTCCTGGAGCACAAAGTTTTGAACACTTAAGAACTGTTAATGACATAGTATATGAATCCTTCCATTTAGCTGCAAGACATAGAAACTTACTAGCTGATGATACAGAATGGGAAAGATGTTTAGAAGAAGCAGCACAATGTCAAATGCCACGGCAGATGAGAGAACAATTTGCATTTATTTGTATCTTCTCAAATGCTCCAAATGCATTAGCTTTGTGGGACACATTTAAAAGTAATATGGCTGAAGACTTTATGCGACGATACAATGAACCTATTGCACACTTAAAAGCGTTAATGGAAATCCAAGAAGTATTTTTAACTCATCAATTGTTGTGCAAGTTTTAATTTGCCTGATCCAGGTCTTATAGATGACATAAACTTTGAAGACTATGACATTCAACTACAAGTACAAAGAACAGAAGAAAGACTTGCAACGTTAAATACGTTACAATTGCAAACATTTAATGCCATTAAAAATGCAATAGATGATGACATGGTCACAGAGCGTTATTTCTATCTTGATGGACCTGGCGGATCAGGAAAAACTTATCTATATCATTTATTAATGAGTTCTGTACGAGCACAATGTCAAATAGCACTGCCGTTTGCCACTACTGGAATCTCTGTACTTTTGTTAGAAGGTGGAAGAACTGTACATAGTGGCTTTAAACTGCCAGTGCCTATTTTAGAAACATCTGTGTCAGATATTCACATGACATCATTACAAGCAAAAAAATTGAAAAAAAGTAAATTAATTCTAATAGATGAGGCCACAATGATGTCATGCTATGCCCTCCAATGTATTGACCATTTGCTTTGTGAAGTCATGGATAATACTTTTCCATTTGGTGAAAAGGTAATGTTGTTAGGTGGCGATTTTAGACAAATATTACCTGTCGTTGTACATGGAAATCGAACTGACATTATTGAAACCTGTATAAAGTCAAGCACACTATGGAAACATTTTACCCATCTTCAACTGCAACAAAACATGAGATCAGAAGGCCAAACTGATTTCAATGATTGGCTTATTAAAATTGGAGAAGGCAGAACAGAAAAAATACCACATTTACCTGACGACACTCTGCATATGATTTGTCACCA
Organism: Discoglossus pictus; assembly: GCA_027410445.1. Taxonomy (NCBI): domain Eukaryota; kingdom Metazoa; phylum Chordata; class Amphibia; order Anura; family Alytidae; genus Discoglossus; species Discoglossus pictus. The sequence continues at coordinate 42,448,692 of CM050174.1, forward strand.
AGATATTATATCGGCTGTATTTGAAGGTAGCATAAATAACCAGGAATATTCAGAGCTTGCCAACCAAGTCATACTAACGTGTAAAAATAAGGATGCATTAATCCTCAATAATGAAATATTTAAAAAAATTAATGCACCACAAAGAAATTATCACAGTGCTGATTCTGTACTTGCTGATGACAATGAAAGTCAGGCTAACTTTTCTACTGAATTCAAAAACTCACTAACTCCTTCTGGAATGCCACCACATATTTTGAAGCTAAAGAAAGGTGCAATTGTCATGTTACTGCGAAATATGAACCCCCAAAAAAGCCCTATGCAATGGAACAAGATTAATTGCTTAACAATTAAAGGACCATTTCATAGATGCTGAAATTTTAACTGGTACCCATAAAGGAGAGAGAGTTTTCATACCAAGAATAGATTTAGTACCAAGTGAAAGTAGTCTCCCTTTTATACTTCAAAGAAGACAATTTCCCATTATTATGGCATTTGCCATGACCATTAATAAATCACAAGGACAAACATTCAAATCTGTGGGTATTTTCTTACAAGAACCAGTATTTGCACATGGCCAATTGTACGTTGCGTTATCACGGTGCAAAAATCCACAGGGTATTAAAGTTTACATTGAAAAGAATGAAAGTCAAGGTGATTTATTAGAAGATGGAAGTATTTTTACTAAAAACATTGTCTACTATGAAGTACTTTAACTTTTCATTAAAGAAATAAAAGCCATGCAAAACAAATTTAAAAGCAAATGAAAAAATATAAAAACAATATATAAACACCACATGTTTAAAAAAAATACACATAAATGTCCGTTGCCATCAAAAGGTCATTATTACGCAACAGAAATTACAGTTACAAAAACAATATTTTCCTGTTAAACTACATTAAATTGTCAAACACATACAGAACATTGCTTAAACAGCGTGCAACAAGTTTAAGTTCTTGCGTTCTCTTTTTAGAGAACCACTTTTCCAGAAACCAAACTAAATGTGCGATTTAAAACAATTACTACAGCAACGAACAAAGGTCAGCCGTTCAAAAATACAAATGAATAAACAATTCAGTCATAATTAATGGAAGTACTGTTTATATATCATTAGCCCCACAAAACACTTGCCTTGCATTATTTTTACAAATTATGTTAATTTTTTTGTTCGACTTTTTTGCTGAAGAATAAATTAGATGTAAATTAGATGGTTACAAATAAGCCAAAATATCAACCTCCCACCCACACATAAACTAAAACTTCTTAAGGTCCCTTTTGCTCTTGCCTGTGACCACCTAATAATCCCATTAAACATGTCACTGCCTTTCTAAATAACATTACACTGAAAGCATATGTAAGTTTTGTTTCGTTACACTTTGCCACAAAACCTCTGAAGCACATGAGGTGAAATTGGCTCCATACTCTGCCACCATTTATAAACAATGTGAGAATTTCAGGTTAAAGACATTGGGTAACCCAGCTATTTTCAGTGTAAGGTTTTTCACAAAATAACTATTTTTTTTTTCAATACCAATATATTGGTAAAGCTATAGTTCGTTCTAAGCAGAGTTTATAAATTACAGTAGTTTGATTTTGATATATTTATTAATTTACTGTCACTTTTGAATAGAACAGTGACTTACCCCACACCTTTTGCCCCTGGCACAATTGATTCTTCTAAAAAAAGAACAACAATTAATTATCAAAATGTATGTTTTTACGATTTTCAACGTATTTAGATTTATTCTCATTAAAGTGTGGATCCAGCTTCTCCATCTAATTAACGCCCTATCTCTATACTTCCCTTGGCTTCTAAACTACTTGAGCTTGTTGTCTACAATTGCCTTACACAATTCATTTGCTTCAACTCCAGTCTGGCTTCCGGCCCCAACACTCCACAGAGACCGCTCTCACAAAATTTACTAATGACCTGCTCAACGACAAATCAAAGGGTCATTTCTCTATCCTAATTATCCTGGATCTCTCTGCTGCCTTTGACACAGTTGATCATCCTCTTCTTATCCAAATTCTCCACTCTCTTGGCTTCTGTGACACTGCTCTCTCTTGTTTCACATCTTATCTAGAAAATCGACATTTAGTGTCTCCTTCTCTGGCGCATTTTCCTCTCTTCGCCCTCTAACTGTCGGTGTACCCCAAGGCTCAGTCCTACGCCCCCTCCTTTTCTCCATCTATACATCCTCCCTTGGTGCCCTTATACAATCTTTTGGATTTTAGCATCATCTATATGCAGGTGACACCCAAATCTACATCTCTGAACTATCCCCGTCTCTGCTAGCTCATGTTCCAATTGCCTCTCGAGCATATCCTCATGGATGTCTGCCTGTCAACTCAAACTCAACATGTCTAAGAGAGAGCTCCTTATCTTTTCCCCCTCTTTCTCAGCTCCCACTCCTCACTTATCTCTCTCACTGTTGACAATGCCATCATCACTCCCACCTCCCAGCCCCGCTGTCTTGGGGTACTACTGGACCCTTCCCTCTCTTTCATTCCTCACATTCAATCACACAAAATATTGTCATTTTCACCTAAAAAACATAACCAAAATATGCCACTACCTTACACAAGACACAACTAAAATTCTTATTCACTCTCTCATCATATCCCACCAACTCTCTCCTTGCTGGCCTTCCTATCACCCGTCTGTCTCCACTCCAATCCATTTTGAATGCATCCGTTAGACTCATCTACCATACTAAACGATCAGTGTCTGCAGCACCTCTGTCAGGCACTCCACTGGCTTCCCATACCCGCTAAAATATAATTCGAAATCATGACCCTAACATATAAAGCCCTCCACAATAGTGCACTTTCCTACATCTCTGCTCTCATCCCAAAATACACTCCCACCGACCCTCTTTGCTCTGCTAATGACCTTCTTCTCTCCTCCTGTCTCATCACCTCCTCTTACTCCCGTCTTCAAGACATTTCTGGTGTTGCCCCTATTCTTTGGAACTCCTTACCTCGCTCCACCAGACTATCTTCCTGCCTCAAATACTTCAATATCTCTTTAAAAACACATTTATTCAAAAAAGCCCATCATCTTTAGCTTTTTCACTCACTATACATCTTTCACTCTCCTGTACCTCACCCACAACCTTTAGAATGTATATCTGATTGAAAGCTCAATAACAGGGTCTTCCATTATTTTTCATTGTGGGGTTATTGCTTATACTATGTACCTAACCCCTGTATTGCGCTGTGGAATATGTTGGCACATTATAAATAAAGGATAATAATAATCTGCCCATTGCACATAAAGTCCAAACCCTGACTCATAACAGTGGCTGCTCAAGTAACTTCCTAGATGCCTCAGGGCCAGATTAGTTTGGTTTCATGTAAATAATTGCTTGTTTTAGGAACACATTTTACAAAACAGTTTATTCATTGATTTATCCAAATAAGGACAATATTACAACCATTTAAAATAATATTATAATATTTAAAATATCTTCCATTTCTGACTTCAGCTATAGATCAGATATTATTCATCCCAACTGGATTCTTCCTCAAGGCCACGTTAATTTGTCTACATATACTACAATGACAGTATGAACATTCAGGGCCGCACTCAAATTTGCCTTGCAAAACCACCAACCTCCACATGATACTTATGGTGGAACATTAATATTTGTGCTTATTTTAGCTGCTCATCAAGGATCTCTTTGTCTGCCAGCTGAAAGAGAGAAAGAAGGGAATATAATTATTATTATTATATATATATTATTTATTATAGTAGGCACAATAGTTACACTACATTATGTATATAAAGCACTGTATATATCACACAAGTGTCAGATGTATATATCACACATCACTATGCACAAGGGTCAGACGTGATCTACTTACCAGACCTGTACATTATGTATATAAAGCAACGTATATATTATGCATCACTATACACAAGGGTCAGATGTAAAAACCTTATGTATATAAAACAATGTATACATCACACGTCACTATATATGAGGGTCAGGCTTAAACTACTTATCAGGCCTGTACATTTATGTATATAAAGCAATGTATACAGTATAGCCTACTACTTACCAGATATGTTAAAAACTTGCAGTTCATTCTATTACTGACAATTCTGAAAATAACACAAAGAACAATCCAGCCCAGTATGAATCAGAGAAAACAATAAATAGGTCACATGTCATGAATGAGAAAATTATTTTATAAATCTAAATGAGGAATATTTATAGCCTATAATTATATGGATGAGGAAAGGGGGAATAAAAACTATAGTCATAAAGAAGAGTTAATAAAACAATGGGAAATCCACTTTACAATAGCATAAATATACTAGCGAATTGCCTGTCAAAAAATGAGGGGCATTAAATTGTAAGCCAGGCAATGCCATTTGCCACACAATGTGAGGCTTTTGCTTCTCTGAGCACCTGCGGCGCTCATTGCACATCTTTCCTTCCATCTACTGTATGGGCCGCTCATTGCAGGGTTCATTAACCTGCAAGTTTTCTGCATGGGATTGCCATGTGTCTCTTTCCAGCATCTCCCCCTTGTGCCTTCCCTGTGTGTTTCTCTTCTGTCTGTCTGCTGACTGTTTGTGTGGGGGGCGCTGACTGCTGTTTGTTTTATTTTCAAAGTCCCGCGTGACTGGCATTGTTTGTGTAAGTGTTACTGTCTTTGCCGTCATGCATTTTCTAAGTCCTGCGTGTCTGGCTTTGCTAAGCCTCGTTTTCATCCAGTTTCAGAATTTTTTAAGTTTTTGTCCGCCATGTTTTTTCTCGCTTAGTTGATTTTTGAGTGACCAAACACGTCAAATAAGGCTCAAAATCGCTTGCAACCTCACTCCCAGGCATCCTGGCTCTCCTCCTGTGCGGTGTGTGAATGTGTTTTTATTTTGTAGTATTTTTCTTGTTTTTAGTGTTTTTCGATTTGCTCAAATCAGTCGTTAAATTCGTATATTTTTCCGAGGTTGGATTTTTTGTGTGACTGGGCCGCTGGCTGCAATGAGCGCCGCCTAAGAGCTGCACGGCTGCTTAATTGCTCATTTCAGCCTAAGTCTTCTCGAGGGCCGCAACGGGACGACAACTTGCAGGACGACAACTATATTTGTACTATTGAAAAATGCTTGCTTAACTATAGAGCCTATCAGATTAAGGTAAAACCAATTCAGAAATATGTAACAAAAGGATTTCAGATTTGCAAGCTACTTTAAAAGCTACCTTGTGGACTAGTGATACTGTTTGATTTTTAGTTCAAAATTGTGCATCTATGTCCGGACTTACCATTATTTTGTGGTAACTTTTTGTAAATACTTAGGTCAATACATATATGATTATTATTTATATTGATATATAAAATGCCTGCATAATATTCTGCTGCACCAACCAAAACTCGGCTACATTGTTTTAAAGGCATTTAATTAAATGACCTGAGATTTGCAAGCTCATTTATAAAGTCATATTGTTGACTCCTGAAATTGCTTGATCTCAAATGCATTGGTATTAGTGATGTCCCGAACAGTTCGCCGGAGAACTATTCGCGGCGATTTTCACATGCGCTTTTCGGTTCACCCCTATACTTTATCATTGAGGAAACTTTGAACATCATTTATTTTATTTTATAATTTTTTTTTGTGTAATCTATGCCTGCCTGCCAGCGTGTGTGTGTGTGTGACAGGCTAACACCTAACAGCTTATATTGTGCTTATTTTCACTACTCATACCAGGTGGTGTAACAAACATTGAAACAACCATTTTTTTCCTGTAATCTAATTTCAGTTTATATTGTGCTCTGTGACATAAAACAACACTTTTTTTACTGTAATCAATTGAATATCAGTTGCCTGCCTACAGGCGTGTGTGTGAGGCCTACAGCGCCTACTCTGCCAACTTTTGCCAGTGCACAGTGACACTCATATCTGGTGGCACCTTAGATTGCACGCGCAGTACTCCAAATTTGAAGTGGGAGGACCGACTAAGCATCTTTTTCCATCTCCGTTCCAAAAATCAATGCCATATACACGTCCCCTAAAAGTGGACGTAACAGGGATTAAACAGATAGGAATAGTGCTACTTAACAGTACACACCTTATAATAACGCAGACAGAGGCAACGCGTATACTCTTCCATGCTGTGCAGTGGAAGCCCCCAGACTCTGACCTGTGTATAATCTTCCATGCTGGGCAGTGGAAGCCCCCAGACTCTGACCTCTGTATAATCTTCCATGCTGGGCAGTGGAAGCCCCCAGACTCTGGGAGTCTGAAGAAGAGGAGTCAGAGGAGGAAGATGGCTTTGAGGAGGTGGAAAACCAAACACAGCAGGCGTCCCAGGGGGCTTGTTGTCACCTTTCAAGGACCCTTGGTGGCTGGTTGGAGGAAGAGCCTTCAATGACATCAGTGAGGACAAGGAATGGGACATGGCTAGCTTGGTATCCAACATTGTGCAAATGGGGAGTTTGTGGTTGTGCAAAGGGACTGTTTGCGCTTGTTTGTGGTCCATGAAACGGGGAGATTGGTCTGTTACTGTGAAGCGGGTGTAACCCTTACACTACCTGATCGATACAACATCATACCTGATGTTTTAAAGCATGTTATTCCAAACAATTTAGGAATGTTAGGTGATTTATGCCCTTTATGGCTTAAAACCAGACTCTGCATCAACTATGTCATTTTCCGTGGGAGTTTTGCCATGGATCCCTCTCCGGCATGCCACAGTCCAGGTGTTAGTCCCCTTGAAACAACTTTCCCATCACTATTGTGGCCAGAAAGAGTCCCTGTGGGTTTTGAAATTCGCCTGCCCATTGAAGTCTATGGGGTTCGCCGATGTTCGCCCGTTCGCGAACATTTGCTGGACGTTCACGTTCGCTGTTCGCAAACCCAAAATTTGATGTTCACTAATTGGTATACTTTGAATTGAATGGTAACAAATTAAGCAATACTTATTTTTTTGCCACTTCTGCCAATAACAAACTATTGGTTAAAAACTTGCACTAAATTTTATTATGGACTATATTTATTAGAACATTTAACTGTGAATTGTGTGTATATATACTGGCATATCCTATGTACAATTGATTCACTATTATTGATTTGTAATGATTTTTTCGGTATAGATATTAAAATGTATGATTATGTTTTGCACTTTGTTGCACAATCTAATGAAAGTGCAATAACCAATCAATATTTTTAATTCTGAGTAAACACTGAGGGTCTCATTCAATTAAGGGCCGTAAAATGGCTGCAAATCAGCAATTCTTGCGGCCAGCTTACAACCCAGCATACCGCTCCTTCTTTGTTGGTATTCAAATGGTCGATGCCGCAAGGAGGTCCCTGTTACGGCCGATTGCAAACAATTAGTGATGTTGCGGACATAAAATTTTCGGTTCGCGAACCGCGCAAATGTTCGCGAACCGGCGAACCCGGCGAACCGCCATAGACTTCAATGGGCAGGCGGATTTTAAAACCCACAGGGACTCTTTCTGGCCACAATAGTGATGGAAAAGTTGTTTTAAGGGGACTAACACCTGGACTGTTGTATGCCGGAGGGGGATCCATGTCAAAACTCCCACGGAAAATTACATAGTTGATGCAGAGTCTGGTTTTAATCCATAAAGAGCATAAATAACCTAACAATCCCCTCCATCATCATCCTCCCCTGTATCTCTTTACCCCCTCCCTCATCACCCTCCCCTGTGTCTCTTTCTTCCCTTCCTCATCACCCTCCCCTGTGTCATTCCCCCTCCCTCATAATCCTCCCACCTCCCTCATCATCCTCCCTTGCATCTCTTTACCCCCTCCCTCATCATCCTCCCCTGCGTCTCTTCCCCCCTCCATCATCATCATCCTCCCCCTCCCTCAACATACTCCCCTGTGTCTCTTTTCCCCCTCCCTCATCATCTTCCCCTGTGTCTCTTCCCCCCTCCCTCATCATCCTCCCCTGTGTCTCTTTCCCCCCTTCCTCATCACCCTCCCCTGTGTCTCATCCCCCCTCCCTCATCATCCTCCCACCTCCCTCATCATCCTCCCATGTATCTCTTTACCCCCTCCCTCATCATCCTCCCCTGTGTCTCTTCCCCCCTCCATCATCATCCTCCCCTGTGTCTCTTTCCCCCCTCCCTCATTATCCTCCCCTGTGTCTCTTCCCCCCCTCCCTCATCATCCTCCCCCTCCCTTGATGATAAGGGGGGGAAGAGACACAGGGATGTGTGAGGGGTGTTAGGGTAAGGGGTGTTAGGAATAAGGGTAAGGGGGTTAGGTGTTAGGGTGAGGGGTGTTAGGAATAAGTGTGAGGGGTGTTACATCTTAGCGATAAGGGGGGGAAGAGACACAGGGATGTGTGAGGGGTGTTAGGGTAAGGGGTGTTAGGGATAAGGGTGAGGGGGTTCGGTGTTAGGGTGAGGGGTGTTAGGGCTAAGTGTGAGGGGTGTTAGGTCTTAGGGATAAGTGTGAGAATGTTAGGGTTAGGTGTTAGGTTGATGGGTGTTATGGATAAGTGTGAGGGGTGTTAGGGTTAGGGTAAGGGGTGTTAGGGATAAGTGTGAGGGGTGTTAGGGATAAGTGTGATGGGTGTTAGGTTAAGGGATGTTAGGTGTTAGGGTAAGGGCTGTTAGGGATAAGTGTAAGGGGGTATTAGGGTTAGGTGTTAGGGTGAGGGGTGTTAGGGATAAGGGTGAGAGGTGTTAGGGTTAGGGTGAGGGGTGTTAGGGATAAGTGTGAGGGGTGTTAGGGTGAGGGGTGTTAGGGATAAGTGTAAGGGGTGTTAGGGTTAGGTGTTAGGGTTAGGTGTTAGGAATAAGTGTGAGGGGTGTTAGGGTGAGGGGTGTTAGGGATAAGTGTAAGGGGTGTTAGGGTTAGGTGTTAGGTTTAGGTGTTAGGGATAAGTGTGAGGGGTGTTAGGGTTAGGGTGAGGGGTGTTAGGGATAAGTGTGAGGGGTGTTAGGGTTAGGGGTGTTAGGGATAAGGGTGAGGGGGTTAGGTGTTAGGGTGAGGGGTGTTAGGGATAAGTGTGAGGGGTGTTAGGGTAAGGGATGTTAGGGTTAGATGTTAGGGTAAGGGCTGTTAGGGATAAGTGTAAGGGGGTATTAGGGTTAGGTGTTAGGGATAAGTGTGAGGGGTGTTAGGGTTAGGGTGAGGGGTGTTAGGGATAAGTGTGAGGGGTGTTAGGGTTAGGGGTGTTAGAGATAGGTGTTAGGGTGAGGGGTGTTAGGGATAAGTGTGAGTGGTGTTAGGGTTAGGGTGAGGGGTGTTAGGGATAAGTGTGAGGGGAGTTAGGGTTAGGGTGAGGGGTGTTAGGGATAAGTGTGAGGGGTGTTAGGGTTAGGGTGAGGGGTGTTAGGGATAAGTGTGAGGGGTGTTAGGGTTAGGGGTGTTAGGCATAAGTGTAAGGGGTGTTAGGGTTAGGTGTTAGGGTGAGGGGTGTTAGGGATAAATGTGAGGGGTGTTAGGGTTAGGGGTGTTAGGGTTAGGTGTTAGGGTTAGGTGTTAGGGTTAGGTGTTAGGGATAAGTGTGAGGGGTGTTAGGGTTAGGGTAAGGGGTGTAAGGGATAAGTGTGAGGGGTGTTAGGGTTAGGGTGAGGGGTGTTAGGAATACATGTGAGTGGTGTTAGGGTAAGGGGTGTTAGGGATAAGGGTGAGGGGGTTAGGTGTTAGGGGTATTAGGGATAAGTGTGAGGGGTGTTAGGGTTAGGGTGAGATTGTTAGGGATAAGTGTAAGGGGTGTTAGGGTTAGGTGTTAGGGTGAGGGGTGTTAGGGATAAGTGTGAGGGGTGTTAGGGTTAGGGTGAGGGGTGTTAGGGATAAGTGTAAGGGGTGTTAGGGTTAGGTGTTAGGGTGAGGGGTGTTAGGGATAAGTGTGAGGGGTGTTAGGGTGAGGGGTGATAGGAATAAGTGTAAGGGGTGTTAGGGTTAGGTGTTAGGGATAAGTGTGAGGGGTGTTAGGGTGAGGGGTGTTAGGGATAAGTGTGAGGGGTGTTAGAGTTAGGGTGAGGGGTGTTAGGGATACGTGTGAGGGGTGTTAGGGTAAGGCGTGTTAGGGATAAGGGTGAGGGGGTTAGGTGTTAGGGTGAGGGGTGTTAGGGATAAGTGTGAGGGGTGTTAGGGTTAGGTTGAGGGGTGTTAGGGATAAGTGTGAGGGGTGTTAGGGTTAGGTGTTAGGTTGATGGGTGTTATGGATAAGTATGAGGGGTGTTAGGGTTGGGTGCTAAGGTGAGGGGAGGATGATGATAAGGCGGGGGGGGGAGACACAGGGGTGTCCTTGCAGCAGAGATCAAAAGAGTCCTTCAGGACTGTATTGCACACTGTGTACAGTAGCCTAGCTATGGTTTTCCCTATTGATGCAGTATCACCTACACTCAGCATCCTCTCAGTAAGACTGCAAGTTAGTTATGATTCCCATATGGCTGCTGTCCATGAGTTAGAAGGGTCTTGAAGGCAGGGTATGATGCTGATTGGCTGGAATGTGTCTGCTGACTTTGAGTTGAAGGGTCAAAGTTTGCTCAATGATAAAGTATAGGGGGCGGGTCGAATATTGCAAATGTTCGCAGTTCGCTGCGAACATGCTATGTTCGCTGGGAACAGTCCGCCGGCGAACTATTCGCGACATCTCTACAAACAATGCTATGCTTCTGCAGCGAGCCCGTAAATTGTGTTTCAAGGCCGCAATGAAATTCAGGCCAAATTATCCCTTTCATACTCACAGAAGCTCCATTGTAGCCCCAAAAACATGAGCACGCCAACAGCAGCTCGCAGTTCTAAAGTTTGTGACTAATGCGCGCTGATGAAAGGGCGCAAGTGGTATGGCCTATCACCATGAACCTTTCTAACCCTAAGCCTTGTAGCCACAGCCTAACCCTAACCCTTAGACGCCCTAGCCTTCTGTCTGGTGTGCTGTTGTCGCTGCACACGTGTCTGCTCCAAGATGCGCCCTCTAAAGTTGTGCTATGATAGAATATACATCTCGCTCATCACATCCACATTTGGGGAACACAAATAGTGGCCAAATTAGACCGCCACATGGCATTTATGGAGTACCAGGGGACCATTTCAATATATGTGGTTCAGCTTGTGTCCAACTCTCTGTAATCTTATGGACTACCATACATTCAGCTAGGGCTCTGTCTGTGCTGTTCTCCAAAGTTTGCATGCCAAAGAGATTGTAGTGGGTTGTCAGTTCCTTTTCTAGTGGATTGGGATTCGTCTGATCTCTCCACTATGACCTGCCCACCTACAGCTTCATTCAGGTACACAAGCACCTTCACCACCACCACCACTTTGCAACCCACACCCATGTAAATTGATAAATAACAATGGGAGGTCACCAAATGGGAATGGCTAGACATCTTGGCATGGAACATTCCAGGATGGGCGTAGCAGAGATCATCCCTGATGGCGGTGAGTTGACTGTTGATCCCCGCGCCTCTGGACAGTCTCCCTGTGTGCGTCTGTCCCTTCCTAATGGGTCAGATTATATTAATGTGTTTTATGTTCCCCTGGTTCCCTTCAGCATTGCTAAGTGGTGGCAGTGAAGGGACTTGTGTACCTTATAGAAGCTGTGAGTTATACCATGTAGAGCCATTGTAGGTAGGCACGTCATAGCAGAGAGGTCAGACAAGGTCCAATCCACTAGAGAAGGAACTGACAAATCCCTCCAGTATCTGGGGCATGCAAACCTTGGAGAAGAGCAAATGCAGAGACCTAGCTGAATGTGCTGCAGTCATAGGGTCACAGAGTCAGACACGACTGAAGAACTGAACAACATATATTACAATGTTTCCCTGATACTTTATATATGTTATTTGGTGGTGTAAATTGGCCAATATTTGTGTTTCCAAATGTAAATGTGATGAGCAAGATGTATATGCAATTAGATTGAGATTTCAGGGCCCACAATAGAGCTTATGTGATCGGCAAAAGGTTCTTATGACCTGACTTTCATGTTTTACTGTTGCTATTGAATCAGGTAGTGTGGCTTTAATCATATTCTGCATGTTTACAGCATGGTTTGTCATATTGGCATGTGCATGACCATTACAACATAGGATAACCAAAGTATATTTAGCCAATGTGTTTTTATTATTGTGGCATTATTTGGCAACTAACTGCAACTAGGGCTCATTGGTTTACATCTATAGGAATGTGACACTAATGTAATGCATGTGGATTTCCCAGAACCCCATCCATTTAAAACATACAGACACAGAACGGTATAAAAAAGCTTTATTTTCTACACAGAACACAATCAGCAGTGGTTAAGATCCAGTGTGTTGACAAAAAAAAATCTGAAAACAAATGGTCAACTAAAAAACAGGCAGAGGAGGATCAAAAAAAATAATCACAATGCATGTACAGTATAGTGCTAAATACTGTACCAATATACCAACTCACCTGATTCCCATCTGCAAGCATTACTATTAGTTAGGTCTCTGGATAAACAGTAATATGGCCAAATAGCCATTAATCAGGAGAGGACACAAAGGTCAGCAGCCAGATTTACCCAAGGATCTGTTCTCAGACCGATATTGAGATCAGGATCAAATGCTTTACTAGTGCATATATTAATGCTGGCTGTCATTAACATGCCATTGTGAGACTTTGCAAGTCCACCGCCACCCATAGTGATATTATTCTACATTGAAGCTAACAGCAATCATGCCTGAGATATCTGGCTATATGATAGCTTTAGGATGGTGGGAGCTACAGTACATGTTAAGGGGGGGCCTGTCATTGAAGGAATGTCTACTTGAGAGGCATTGGGAAAACCTTACACCTCATACATTTCCTCTATAATGCTTACAGATGCAGAAGATGCCTTCATGGACCTGAATTGAACCTAAAACAAAAAGAAAGAGAAAAAAAGACAAAACCTACAAAATGAGGCCTGAAAAATCATAGGGCCTGCAGCATCTCTTCTCAACAGCTCCCCTCAGTGACAATATATTGGTGACAATGTTAACCAAATCTAGCCTGGCTAGTTTGGGATCTTGGCCTATGTGATGGGAGGTAGCCATCTGCATACTAAATATCACATGGCCCATGATCCTCTTCTCGGTGGACACGTAGGGTTCGGTTTCACATGTCATTAATTGATGGTCACCGAGGAGTGCTGTTGAGAAGGCAAAAAACATGTCTGCAGACCCTATGGGCGTCATTCAATCGTGATTTGGCCAATTAAATAGGGTCCTATATAAGCACAGAGCATATATATTTTTACCAAAGTTTGAAGTTAATGAAGATTTTGCTTTTGGAAAGAAGCTCACTAACTAAAAATGTCTGTAACAGAAATATGCTCTGTGCTTATATTGAGCGCTAATCAATTGGCCAAATTGCAATTGAATGAGGCCCTATGTCCTCCTCCGCTTGGGTCCACATCCTCTGTGCCCCTCCTCGTCTCCCCACTGGTGGTGTTGGTTGGAGGGGGGTTGATGGGCTGAGGCAGCTAAAAGCTAAACCAGGAGTGGCAGTGGCGGACCCATTACGAGAGTAGATGAGGGGCCGGGCTGCTTCTGGCATGGTGACTCCGACAGTCCTGTGGATGGTGGGATGGGGGCCAGCCCATGCCTGAGCAGCTCGACCAGAAGATGCTAACTTGTCATGTGGTGCCTCCTCTCCTCCCTAGATTGCCTGGCCAGACTGTGCATTACCTGCGAATTGTGGGCAGAGATGCTGGCCTCAATCCGGAGCAGGCTGTCTCCATCCTTAGTCGGCTGGCCTGCACCCTCTGTGAGCTGGTCAGCTGCTCCTGCATAAGGGGATGCGTCCTCTGCATAAAGGCCAGTATCTCTGCCTGCACAGCCTGGCTCTGTGGGGATGACACTCCTACTGGGTGGGCAAGGTAAGAAGGTGGAGTGGGTAGGGTCCGGGACCCGGCTGAAGCCAGCGGTGATGGTGGTGTTGGCCTTGGTGTTGATCAGGACAGCACACTGATGTGTGGGGAAGGAGGTGTCATCCCCAAAGCTGTGGGAGTGCCCCAGAGAAATGGAAAGTCTCTCAATGAGGGGCTGGGTGGGGTCAAAGATCCTGGATGATGCTGCAGGGGACTCCCCCCAACACAATGACCTGCCCCTCCTCAGCGCCAGGACGCTCTGATGCCCCTCCTCCCCCTGTGCTGTCTCCTCCTGGATGCTGAGAGATAGAAAAGAAAGGTACATGCCATTCGTATGTTGATTAATACATTGATATGTGTTCATTCCTATCTGACATCTAGCCTTGAATATGAGTGACTCTCCTCTGTTTAGTTATCTTATACTAGTTATCTATTCTTAGGTTTCTGGTCTTCATGGTTCTCGGTTCGTTAAGCTATCTGTATTCCGGCTGCTGTCTGTAACTGCATAGACTGCAGTTGGTACACCAATACATGGACTCTCTATTACAGGTGTGTCCAAACTCGGTCCTGGATTGGAAGATATACTTTCTGTGCACAGGTATGTCAATCATGATAACTGAAGAAGCGATTGACTCACCTGTGCACAGCAGGATTATCATCAAATCCAGGAATGTGTGTGGCCCTACAGGACCGAGTTTGGACACACCATCTCTATTGATTGATTACTGTGGAGGTGCCCAGGCATGACAGTGATTTGTCAGCTTCATGAATTTAATGACGCATCTATCTATTCCTTGTTAATTCCATGGAGCTGACATGTCAGTGTCCTTGTTGATCATTAAGTACATGTGTAGTGTGTGTGTGTGATGCACCTGTGGTGGCACGTCATATGCACTTGTGGTGTATGTCATATTCACCTGACATGGAGGCTGGGTCCTGCGGGGCCACCAGGGCTGATGATCCAGCTGCGGGCGAGGGTCTCAGAATGTCTCTTGAGACCCTCTCATACTCCCGGTAAGTCATCCTCCGTCCATGGGCAAGAATAAGCAAATGGACAAAGCTAGTAATCAACCACGGTGCATAATGACTTTTGGTTATGACTCTGACATTGTCAGGGAGATTCTATCAAAACATTGGCACCTTTTAAAGAGTGGTGAGGATCTAAAAGAGATTTTGACATCAAATGCCTCTATCACCTACCGTAGAGGAAAAAATCTTAGAGACATGCTAGTCCATAGCTCATTTAAAGAACATAAACCCAAAACTTGGCTACAACCATTAGTAGGGTATTTTAGATGTAGCAAATATAAATTCTGCAGATATATTACACCAACTAAAGTATTTGAAAACCCCAAAACGGGGGGAAAAAGTTACAATTAAGGAGTTCTTGAATTGTTGCTCCACAGGGGTAGTGTATGTTGCTACCTATATTTGCAGGAAGCTCTATGTAGGTAAAATTAGATGCCAACTGCGCCGCAGAGTGGGGGAACATGTATATAGTATTAAAAACACACTGGGTACACCAATTGCTTGCCATGTAAGATACTATCATGACAATCAAAGTGAGGTATTATATTTCTGTGCAGTAGATAAAATCTATGCAGGGCCCAGACAAGGAGACCTAGAAGAAATAATTGCAACGTGAGGCACGTTGGATATATAAACTCAAAGCACAAGCTCCAAATGGCCTAAATTAAGGGTTCACTTTTACACCCTTCATTTGACATCATCTTATTTTAGAGTTTGACATCATCTCATTTGACATCTTATTTTAGAGTTGATCACACATTATATATATATATATATATATATATATATATATATATATATATATATATATATATATATATTTGTTTCTACTTCTTAAAGCCAGTGAGACATGGCAATAACATTTCTCCTTATTCACATCTGTTGTATGTACGTATAATTATAAACATTTATGATAATACACCTTGTCCCAGTATATCACTGGCTTTGTATTGACCTATCTTGGTCCCACTTAGTTCTTTTACACATGTATACACTTGCACCTAATATTACCTATGTGCTATTTAGTACTTTAGCACATTGATGGTTCTATATTTTTACTTTATACTCTTCACAGTTCCCATTCCCTATAGTATATAGCATACACTATGCTGGCTACTTTATTGTCCAGTATCATCCATATATTTTTTCACACAAGTTGGAATACAGTTTCCTTGTTTCACCTATCTGGGGACATATGTTGTCTCTGCAGGCTTTGTATTACTGGCCATAGCCAGACATGGCATGGATACCAGCTTATTTCGTTTTTTAAATTTTCGCTGTTGCTGATCACACTTATACTTCTGCCCATTGCAAATGTTTCTCCACAGGCGGTACTTTGAGCATTACTATTACTCTTATTATTCCTATAGTCCTCCCATTATTCACAGTCATAATATACCATATGCCTCCAGTGGATGGCGATCTACATTTTTGGAATCATGCACCACTGTCAATCAAATGGTTCAGCCCGTAGGTGATTGGCTGTGAGGCCTGTGGCGCGCTGCATTATTCTGCTATTGGATGGTTCAGGCCGCGGCTAGTCCATCCTCTTTCTACCTTGCTAGCACACCAAAATGTTAAGGCCTTGAGTCTCAAGGCCGTAATTCGCGCCCGGATAGATTTTAAATTGAAGGCCGCATCCATTGCAGGTTTCATGTTGCGCTTCACCAATCATGATATATGAATGAAGCAAAGCTCACTGTACATGTGAGTGGCCTGATATGAACTAACTCATTGATTCACAAGCTTGATCAAAGGCCGAATATTACACATGGAAATATGTTTCATATTCCACATTTACGGGCTTGCGTCTCAAGGCTGTAACTCGTGCCTAGCTCGACCTGGAATTGAAGGCTGCATCCGTTGCTGGTCTCACGATGCACTTAAGGGCTTACAATTAAATAGGGCTACAAGGTCCCTTAAAGTATTGATGAAGCAATGGAAGGCATTAGAATTACTGACACAACAATCGCCAATTATCAAATATGTAAATAAAAGATATATTTTTATTGTCATGTTAACCCTCAATATGGCTGCCATATTAACCCTTTAGCACTCACAAAGGCTAGAATGTGTCCCCTAAACATATCAACATCATCTGATTTACATCTCACTCATCACATCTACTTTTGGGAACACGAATAGTAGCTATATTTTAACACTACATTACATAGATCAAGTAGCATGGGAACAAACTAAAATGTGGGCCAGAAAATTAGGGTGTAAAAATTGAACTGGCTAAACCACTCCATGATCAGGAAGATTCATCACATGATCAAGCTCAAATACACCAGTCAGCTATTCCAATCTACTTTTGGGAACACGAATAGTAGCTATATTTTAACACTACATTACATAGATCAAGTAGCATGGGAACAAACTAAAATGTGGGCCAGAAAATTAGGGTGTAAAAATTGAACTGGCTAAACCACTCCATGATCAGGAAGATTCATCACATGATCAAGCTCAAATACACCAGTCAGCTATTCCAATGGTGAAATCCAGCAAGATTATCTATGGTAATTAGTAAGCGATAAAACACCATCATCAACCAGGCATTAGCAAGTCTGAAACATCATGGATAGCAGCAACTTGACAGCACTGTACATGTATGTGAGTAGAGTGCAGCATCGTAAGCATGGATATTTGTTTTGAATGTTGCAGAGTGGACACCCGGATGTAAGGCACGTGGCTGAGAAGTGGTTGAGGCGTGACAGAGAGGGGCGGCTGGGAGTGAATGTTGGTGAGTGTGCTGATGCAATCCATGGTGGTCCGGAACAAATCCAGGCAAGTGGCTCCTCACAGTACATGCCTAGGGTCATGGTGGGAGGACAGGTAGGGGACAGAGCATCAATGGCATCGGGACAGGGGGATGTGAGGGCACCAGCAGACAGGGAGGAGGACATTGATGTGGGTGATCAGCTGTTGGGGGGGCCAAATGAGGGACCCATGGAGGGTGTGGAAATCTAAGTAGGAGCTCCTGCCTACCTAGACCCCCAGGGAGGAGCAGGCCCAGGGGCCTGTCAGGAGGCTTCACACACCAAGGCTTTACAGGGAGAGAGTCACATTAGAGGGATTTACTGATGTGTAAGTGTATGAGTGTTTTAGGCTAACCCATGCCAGCCTGGAGCCTTCCTCGTGGACCAATAGAGCCATCCCAGGCATGACACGGATGTTAGCCGCCATACACTTCCTATCATCTGGTAGTTTTCAGAGCACTGTCAGCGTAGTAGGAGGAATGTCTCAGGCAGGCCTTTTAAGGTGCCTGATTACCTTCTTCCATGCTATTGTTCTGAAAACTGCCAGATACATTTTCCCCCACACTGTGGAAGAGATCTTGAAGGTCAAAGCTGATTTCTTTTGAATAGAAGTTATCCAAAATGAGCTTGGTACTATAGATTGTACACATGTAGCATTGATACCTCCTAGAGAACAGGAAGCACTGTACGGAGATCGCAAACACTATCATTCCATCAATGTACAGGTTGTTTGTGATGCAGACATGCCCATACAAAGTGTGCTTGCAGGCTTCCCATGAAGTACTAACGATGCCTATAGCCTGCGTCAGTCATCCAACCGTCACTATTTTGAGTCTGGCCAAGCTCTACCTGGGTGGATACTGGGTGGGTACCCATAAAGTATTGCAGGCAATCACATCTTACAAGAGCGAAACCCCTAACATATACATCATGTTCCACTGTAATGCTATGATGTTGACATGTGACTAAGGGAGTACCACTGGCTGAGTCATTGCATTGTAGCTTGTTGATGCGCCTAAGCCAATGTGACCTGGTCATGGGAGTAGGTAGATCCAACCCACAGATCCCTAATCTAACGTCAAATGAATCATTGTGTTTTCGTACAGATGCTTTAACAAGCATCACAACATCACATTAATATCTACATCTCCCATTTTGTTTCCTTCAGGTGATGCAGGATATGGGTGTTTGCCATGATTGTTGACCCCTGTGAGCATTCCACACACAGAGGGGGGGGGGGAGAGGTACAATGCAGATTCCACTTGTAAAATTTACATTCCACTGGCGGGGCTCTACAGTATAAACCAGTTAAGGTTTTTTATATCATCCTGGCCTGCTGTTGTCTTCACAATATAGCAGTACAGGCCAACTGTCTGTGGAACATTGATGATGGTCCGCGTCAACCGGAGGAGCATCCTGTACCTCCCCTTGGTGTGGATAACATTCAGGGGTCACAACTACGTCCCATGTCATTTTGGAGTATGTCCCATGTAAGTCCAATATAAATAACAACCAACTATAAATGTACCTTGATTATGGTAACTAATACAACTCTTTTGTCCTTCCCTATTGTCATACAGAATACCCAAAAGTCCACAGTAGAGGAGAGCTTTGTGATCTGATGTATGTCTCGTGATGCATTATTGATTAACACTGGATCATTGATTAACACTGGATATTGATTAACACTGGATCATATTTATCAGTTAATGGTAAATATGCACACATTCCCATACACATCATATATACTTATATCTGCAAACCTGCAGAAACTAAGCTAAATGGATGGTATGATATATCTGATCTCTCTCAATCTCTCTGGCTCAAACCCCTTCCTCCTTCCCGTCATCCCACTCACCCCTGTTTAGCCTTAATTTATTGAGTCACACAAGTCTTCTCCACCTGAACGATTAGCAACTTCTGCTAATTATTCCTATTATTATTATTGTTATCATATATATTAACCTATTGCATAGTAACCCTAGCTCATTCGTTTACTGATATAGGAATGTGACACAAATTTGATATATGTGGATGTCCCAAAACCCCAAACATTGAAAACACACTTACATGGTGAGATCAGTATAACAAAACTTTATTTCATACACAGAAAACAACCAGAAATAGTCAAGATTATGCATTAATATTATGGGTGTGGTGTCGGCGGATCCCGGGAGAGCAAGAGGCTTGTTGTAAAAAGGGGATACCTACAGGGGCTAATATGATAGTCTAGAATAAACATGATGCAGAGCACCTACCAGGGTCACACGTGGTCACTACACCACTGCAACCAGAATCTGATGAAAAAGGGGGATCATAACAAATCACTCCATTTAAGTGAACTTGTCTGTATATCAATCAATGAAACAGATGATTCAATCTCTGGACAGTGTAATCCAATTTCACACATGCAGGAGGATAAAAAAAATTGTTATTTAATTAACATGCATGTACAGTACAGTGCTAAATATTGTAACAATATACCAACTGACCTGATTCCCATCTGTAAGCATTACGATTTCTCTGGATAATCAGCAATGTGGGAAAATACCCATTAATACGGAGAGGACACAAAGGTCAGCAGCCAGTTTCACTATTACTTACATCAGACCCTATGATCCTTTTTGACCTGTTTTTAGACTGATATTGAGGTCAGGATATTGAGGTCAGGATCACAAGCTTCACTAGTGCATATAGTTATGCTGGCTGTCATTAACATGATATTGTGAGACTTTGCAAGTGCCCACCATAGTGGTATTAGTCTACATTTCAGCTAACAACAATCATGTCTTAGATATCTGGCTATGTGATAGCTTTAAGATTGTGGGTGCTAAATGATACTGGCAGGGGCTGTCATTGAAGGAATGTCTGCATGAGAGGCACTGGGAAACCCTTACACCTTATACTTTTCGTTCAAAATGTATGCAGATGCAGGAAATGCCTTCATGGACCTGAATTGTTTGATTTTTTTTAGGTACAAGACAAAACCTACAAAGTAAGGCCTTACAAATCATAGGGACTGAAGCATCTCTTTTCAACAGCATTCCTCAGTGACCATCAATTGGTTACATGTTCAACAGAACCCTACGTGTCCACAGAGAAGAGGATCATGGACCATGTGATGGGAGGTAGCTATCTGCATATAAAATATCACCATCACATAGGCCAAGATCCAAGACTCTGTAGCCAGGCTAGATTAGGTTTACATTGGGACCAATAGATGGTCACTGAGGAGTGCTATTGAGAAGGCACAAATATATGTGAAGCCCCTATGTCCTCCTCCGCCTAGGCACAGGGCCATAATGGTGGTGGGGGGCAGGGGGAGGCAAGGTGTTTCCGGTGGTCCTAATGACATCCTCCGAGCCAGGGGCCTTGGGTTTTCTTCTTTCCTCCTCCCCCTGATTCGGTTCCTGCTGGGCAGGGGCTTGCTCCTCCTTTTCCTGCTCAGATGGAGCCGACGGCCCCACCTCTGGCTCACCACTGAACCCAGATCTACTTGATGCTGAAAGACAGAAAAGAGAGGTATATGTCATTAGTATGATGAATAATACATTGTTTTGTGAGCATTCCTAACTATCTAACATCTACTGTAGGCTTGAACCAGGATGATACTACTAATTGCTACTCAGATTAGTTATCATTTGCTAGATGTGATCTATTCTTTGGTTCATGGTCTTGATCGTACTTGTCTCCTAACAATATCTTGTTTCAGGCTGTGTTCTGTAACTGCATAGGTTGCAGTGGGCACACCAATAAATGGACTCCCTATTGCATCTACTGTAGGCTTGAACCAGGATGATACTACTAATTGCTACTCAGATTAGTTATCATTTGCTAGATGTGATCTATTCTTTGGTTCATGGTCTTGATCGTACTTGTCTCCTAACAATATCTTGTTTCAGGCTGTGTTCTGTAACTGCATAGGTTGCAGTGGGCACACCAATAAATGGACTCCCTATTGCTTGATTACTGTTGTGCCCAGGAATGACAGTGATTTATCAGCTTCATGGATTTAATAACAAAATAGTAGAGGACAGAACAAGTATCCTTTGGATTATAAGTGCACACCCTTTGCCCTGGTAACAATATAGAGCAAGAAAAATATATAAAACTTAACGTTTATTGATATTATTAAAATTGTTATTAAAATATAGAAATTCTGACGAGATAAAGTTGGTAGGGGAATGGAAATTATATTGGACTTCCTAGTATTGTAACATGAATTATGAGACTGAACAGGTTGAAATAAGCCCTATATCCTCTTGGTATGGCGTGATAATATAATCATAAATAATAAAGTGCGTAAAGTGAACAAGGTGCATTCAGTGTAGTGAAATACAAATGAGTTGCAAAAGCATAGGTCTGCATCTAAGGCCTATGTGTTTGCACTGTTGTATCTTGTCACTAAATAAAAAAGTGACTTGTGCTTATAGTGATAATAAGAAAATTGCACTTGTAAATATTGCACCTTCTTGTAGTGTATATTGTTCTTGTATAAAGTGTTTTTGTGCCAATATAGGTTCAATAAATAAATAGATATTGTAGTATCCTATTAGATACAATAGATAAAATGCTAGTGCTTTCTGAGGATATTAGAGTTTTAATCAAGGCTTATATGATGTCTTTTGATATAAGGGAAGTCCCTATGTTACATAAATTGTAATATAGATTGTAGTAAGATTGTGTATTCCCCTACACAATCTTTGGAGCTAAGTTACCCGCTTTCATCCACATGACAGTATTAGATTTGTAATAATTCCTTGAATTGCCATTTAATGTGGATGATTTTATAAGTAGTATTTCATAGATAGTTTGTTTGTGATTTTTCAAAACGCCTTAGCTCCAAACAACTGACTGCGTGTCGCCTATGCGTCTGCGTGTGACGTCATAGAACGGCGTCGCGGCGTTGTGCGTGCAACCCGACGCACGTTTCTAAGGATTTCACATGTAAAAGATACAAAAGATGTTCTATTGAAACTAAATGATGTTTCAATCAGCAAAGAAGCACTTTTGGTATCTCTAGATGTTGAATCTCTTTATACAAACATACAACATCAAAGAGGTATAGAAGCAGTGAGTTACTTCTTATCAAAAAGAGGTACTCAATATTCTAATTACAATGAATTTATATTAAATCTACTGGTGTTCGCATTGACCCACAATTATTTTGTTTTTATCAATAAATTTTACCAGCAAATATGTGGTACAGCCATGGGTACAGCATGTGCTCCCACATACGCTAATTTATATTTAGGCTGGTGGGAAGAGCAAATGGTATTTACTGACCAATTGGACAAATATACTAAGTATATTGAATTATGGATGAGATTTATAGATGATATCTTGTTAGTATGGAATGGGAACCAAAAAGATCTAAAGGATTTTATTGACATACTTAATAAAAATAATATGGGTCTATATCTAACTTCAGAAAAAAGTGAGAATGAAATCACTTTTTTGGATTTGAAAATTGCAAAGTCAGACAATGGTAAACTTCAGACTACCACATATAGAAAACCAACAGCCACGAACAGTCTGTTACAAGCCAACAGTAGCCATCCCAAATCATTAATTGAAGGAATACCAGTGGGGCAGTATCTAAGAATTAAAAGAAATTGCTCCAGCCAAATCAATTTTGAGATGGAAGCCAAAGAATTACAACTTTGCTTCAAGGAAAGGGGATATAAGAACAAACCCATAAGAGCATATCAAAGGGCCAAAGCAGTGGACAGAGATCAACTGCTATTGAGTAAGAATAAACAACAGGAAGAAGTGGTTAGATGCATAGGTACCTATAATGGTAAATGGCATGAAATCAGAAAAATATTCAATGACCATTGGAAGATCCTATTAGATGACGATGATCTAAGACCATTTTTAAGTAACCAGGCCCAAATCACTAGTAGAAGATCAACTAATTTGAGACATATGCTATCTAGAAGCCATCTAGAAAGTACTAAAAATAATACCTGGCTTAATAGAACGAAAGGCTGTTACAAATGCTTATCATGCAAAGCTTGTAAATATGTAAATACTACCAAAATATTCCCCTCAAAAGATGGAACTGAGAATTTTACAATTCAACATCTAATGACGTGTAAAACTGTAGGGGTGATATATCTCATGATTTGCAAATGTGGGATGAAATACATAGGCAAAACCTGTAGAGAGTTCAGGCGTAGAATATTAGAACATATATACAGCATTATTAAAGAATATGATACACCAGTGGCCAATCATGTAAATTCCCAACATAATGGAGATCTTAATAATATATCATTTATAGCCATTGACAGTATTAAAAAGAACATTAGAAGAGGAAATATTGACAAGGAACTATTAAAAAAGGAGGCCTACTGGATCTTTACACTAAAAACCAAAAAATCTTGGGGTTTCAATGATGGCTTCACCTTCACCCCATTTATCTAAGGTATTTGTTTTAATATATAGAATGGTATTTGTGTATTATTGATGCTCCACTATATATTTTTTAATTTGGAATTAATATACTATGTAAACATATGCCTCAACAATTACAACATTTAAAGGCACACAATATATTTCAAATTACACTATATAGAAAAGTATATTTAATACTAGCAATAATAGTATATTAATAATATATATATATATATACTTTTCTTGATAACTATAGAGAATTAAAATATATTATCTTGGATAATAATAAGCATTGACAATGGTAAATTTCAATAACATGCACTTTAAACCAATACACTTTAATATTAACACATATACATATAGGGCCCTATTAAATTATCCCTTGTAGTTCTCTCGGTGCTCACAAAAGGCAGTTTTCCTGCTGTTTGCGAGTACCGAATCACTCGCAGCCTGCTTTGCGATATGACTGCGAGAAAATGGCAGAGAATAGGCTCCGAGAGAGCTACGTAGCCTTAAATCTACGCATGATTCTCGCATATCGTAAGAATCCCTAAGTGCACAAAAAGTGCACGCAAGGGATCCGAAAGCCTCTACGTGCTGCCTCGGAACAGCCCGAGACAGCAGTGTGAGGCTCCCCCCTGCACCCTATACACATCACCATAAGGCTCTATTTTAGCTTAGAATTAGGGTCTGTGTAGTTAGGACTATAATTATTTTATTTTAGTTTAGAATAAGGGTCTGTGTATGTAGTTAGGATTTATTGTGTATTAGATAGATAGGGGGATGTATTTGATATAGTTAGGATTTATTTTAAATTAAATAGATTGTATGTTATATAGATAGGGGGTATTTGATTTGGATTATATGTAATATATTGTATGTAATGTCATGTATTGTATGTAATGTATTATGTGTAATATATTATATGTAATATATTGTATGTAATATATTATATGTAATGTATGTAATGTCATGTATTGTATGTAATGTATTATGTGTAATATATGTAATATATTATATGTAATGTATGTAATGTCATGTATTGTATGTAATGTATGTAATGTATTATATGTATGTATTGTATTGTGTTTATCTGTCTTTCCTTTTCAGGTGTGTAATTTTTTTATTTTCTGTAGTGGGGAGTGGGGTTGTAATGTATTTTTTTTGTTTTCTGTACTTTAGGTTTTTTTTTTCTGTACTGTAGGATTTTTTTGTTTTCTGTACTGTAGGTTTTTTTGTTTTCTGTAAGGTAGGTTTTTTTGTGTTCTGTAAGGTAGGTTTTTTTATTTTTTGTAATTAGAGTGTTGGGGAGATTTATTAGGGGTAGATAGTGTAGGTAGGTAATGTAAGTGTTAATAGATTAGTGTAGAGGGGGGTTAGTTTAGATTAAATGGTTTATTGGGGGTTATAGTGTAGTGTTTGTAGTTAGTGTCATGATGGTGCTTGAGGACCGTCATGGCACTTATGTGGTTAATGTTGGGTTGTAACAGGCCCATAATGGTAATAATATACCCTTATGGGACTGATGGGGTTAAATAGAGCCGTATGGTGGTCTGTATTGACCACCATGAGTTAATGGGTTAATTAAGGCCTTATGGTGGTCTGTATTGACCACCATGAGTTAATGGGTTAATTCAGGCCTTATGGTGGTCTGTATTGACCACCATGAGTAAATGGGTTAAATAGAGCCTTATGGTGGTCTGTATTGACCACCATGAGTTAATGGGTTAATTAAGGCCTTATGGTGGTCTGTATTGATCACCATGAGTTAATGGGCTAAATAGAGCCTTATGGTGGTCTGTATTGACCACCATAAGTTAATGGGGTAATTATAGTTGCCTGGGGTTAATATTTTTAGTGTGAGTCCTTTCAGGACCTTTACGGTCCTTTAAGGACCCGCGAGGCGGGAAATTTAAAATTGAATTGCAGCAGGGTCACGATCGGTGCCGATCGGGGACCCCCGCTGCAGGGGGTTTATGTAGGGACACTTCGGGGGTCCCGATGGGGACCCCCAGCATAGAGGGGGGTGAAATTTAGGTGCCACGGCCGTGGTTGCGTAATAGTGTGCCGGGGGCCCTTTATGGAGCCGCGGCGGGGAATTTAAAAGTTTTAAATGCAGCAGGGGCCTGATCGTTGCCGAGCGGGGACCCCGCTGCAAGGGGTTAATGTGTGGGGGCGGCGGGAGTTCCTATGGACCCCTGCAGCAAGGTGTTCATGTGAGGACACTTCGGGGGTCCCGACGGGGACCCCCGCATTGAGGGGGTTAATTTTAGGTGCCTCGGGGGGGGGGAATTTGGAGTACCCCCCACGGCAGGGCTTATGTGGGGGACTGCCGCGGAGGTCCTTTTTTAGGACCCCCGCAGCAATTGATAAAGGAGTGGGAGCCTGCGATATCATCTCTCAGGCTGTCACTCCTCATGTACATTTACGCAGTGTAGATACGTACGGCCCTGCTGCGTAGCTCATACGTTGCTCGCAGCAGGGCTAATTTAATAGCATTGTAAGTTAGAGAAACTTTGCAGTACGTAGGGCTTAAGTAGAAGCCTCTTATTTACGAGGCTGGAATTTAATAGGGCCCATAGTGTCCATGCTGTTTTATATTTAAGATCATTTTCCTCTTCCGGTTCTGCTATATTTATTATTGCATTATAACAAAGCTATTATAATGGAATACTTTATTCTCCAAGGTTAATTCATCTCTCTTCATTACACATGTATTTTAAATTATATACTTTTAACAATTATCATTATTGATATATCTTTTAAAATTTTGAGGTTGCTATGGCAACCACGGAGCATAAATAGCTCCTCTAACATCCTCTCGGTAACCCCTGATGAAATCCTTAGAAACGTGCGTTGGGTTGCACGCACAACGCCACAACGCTGAGCTATGACGTCGCACGCAGACGCATAGGCGACACGCGGTCAGTTGTTTGGAACTAAGGCGTTTTGAAAAATCACAAACAAACTATCTATGAAATACTACTTATAAATATCATCCACATTAAATGACAATTCAAGGAATTATTACAAATCTAATACTGTAATGTGGATGAAAGTGGGTAACTTAGCTCCATAGATTGTGTAGGGGAATACACACTCTTACTACAATCTATATTACAATTTATGTAACATAGGGACTTCCCTTATATCAAAAGACATCATATAAGCCTTGATTAAAACTCTAATATCCTCAGAAAGCACTAGCACTTTATCTATTGTATCTAATAGGATACTACAATATCTATTTATTTATTGAACCTATATTGGCACAAAAACACTTTATACAAGAACAATATACACTAGAAGAAGGTGCAATATTTACAAGTGCAATTTTCTTATTATCACTATAAGCACAAGTCACTTTTTTATATATTGACAATATACAACAGTGCAAACACATAGGCCTTAGATGCAGACCTATGCTTTTGCAACTCATTTGTATTTCACTACACTGAATGCACCTTGTTCACTTTACGCACTTTATTATTTATGATTATATTATCACGCCATACCAAGAGGATATAGGGCTTATTTCAACCTATTCAGTCTCATAATTCATGTTACAATACTAGGAAGTCCAATATAATTTCCATTCCCCTACCAACTTTATCTCGTCAGAATTTCTATATTTTAATAACAATTTGAATAATATCAATAAACGTTAAGTTTTATATATTTTTCTTGCTCTATATTGTTACCAGGGCAAAGGGTGTGCACTTATAATCCAAAGGATACTTGTTCTGTCCTCTACTATTTTGTTACTAAGTCTATTATATCCTCAAGTAGCACCCCTTCCTTCCATCCCAGAATCTTTTGATACCTAGAGCCACCTATTTTTCTCATTTTGTACTCATGGATTTAATGACACATCCTTATATCCCTTGTTAATTCCATAGAGCTGACATGTCAGTGGTCGTCATGTACATGTCAGTGGTCATCATGTACATGTGTAGTGTGTGTGATGCACATGTGGTGGCATGTTGGTGTATGCGATATTCACCTGACATGGAGGCTGGTTCCTTCTGGGGCACCGGACCTGAAGCTCCAGCGGCGGCACCTGTCTCAGAAGATCCTTGGCGACCCTCTCCCACTCATTATAGGACACAGTCTGGTTCTTGTCCTCCTTGGCCATCATCCTCCTCACCTTGGCCCTAATGTCATCAAATCGGTGCTTACGGACCTCACATCCCTTGGCGTTGTGCCTACACTGTAACTTCAGCTGCTACCTCTTTCCATGCCTGAGCCCTAGGCCCTGGCCTAACTTCCCTCCCCCTGCAAGAGTCACGGGACGGCCACGGATAGCACCAAGGAGGACCACATACTCTCGATGCGTATAATTGTGGGCCTGTGCTTACTTTTAGCCTCTTGCCCTCCCGACAGTGGATGGGGATCCTCATCTCCCTGACCTGTCCCTGAGGCCGGTCCCTCCCCCGAACTGCCCCCTCCCCTGGGATCAGACCCCTTCCCCTCTGTTCGGGCCACCCTGCCATAAACCGCTGTTGCCTCCGTCTTCGCCTCCTCCCCATCACTCCTCTCCTTCTCCCCAACACTACTCCCCATGGCTAACTCTCTGTCCTCTCTCTCCTCCTTGCCTCTCTTCTCCTCCTCCCCACCTCTCCACTCCTCTCCGCTCACCCCATCTCAATCCCAAAAAGAATTGAACAGTAAATAAAAATAAGTTTAACTGTTAATATATGAAGGAAGTAAAATGTGTGTATTATGTGTAATTAATAACTGTTGGGGATGGGATCGGGGAGGGGGTATATGGAGTGACCTAGCTCTATATGTCTATGTGTGTTCTTTAAAAATATGTGTATTGCAAATATGCGGAATCTGTAAATATGTGTAATCAAGGATTAAGGGTAAAATATTAAATAGTAGAATATTAAAGAATAAAACCACAATTAACTGCTCTGAAATTACTCTGACTCGCTCTTGGACTCTCCAAAACTCTGGGACCTGATTGTTACTTTGAAAGAATACAACACAGTCAACACGTGTGTGGAAAGCAAATTTATAATCTTCCCATGTCAATCCTCTTCATCTAGACTGCTTTCTATTGGCTGAAAGGCCTGTGTTGCACTACGTTATACCGCAATTGGATAGTGACGGCAGATCACAGCTCGGCCAGCCCCTTTACAGCTTGCGTGTGTGTAAAGGGTTTACGGGCTTGCGTCTACGGCCCGTAACTCAGCACTCATTGCAGCTAAATCCCACGAGCCTCGCTATAAGTGCCTGCGGCTTTCATCTCCACCACTACAATGAGCGACTTTGGGGCTCATTGCCGCTAAGTTCCACGGGTCTCCGCCCCTGCAACCTGTGTTCCTCGCAGATTGACATCTATTATAGTTGATGGGCCTCATTCAGTTGTGCGAATTTGAGATCCGATGACCTGCAAGTTAGGTCGCAGTGATATTTGCTATTCAATTAAAAGTCTTTTTGCGGGCTCGGATCGGGTTATGAGTTACGGCCTTGCGAAAATGGTGGCCATCAAACTCGTAGCCTACCCCACTCAGAAGCCTTTGATCTGTCACTTTCACAGGGCTAAAATCGCAAATCCCTATTCAATTACCCGATTCCCCCAAATTCACAAACGTATCCTAACACGTAAATCGCAAATGAAGGGCGAATTACTACAGAAGCCCTTGCGTATGCTCCCCCCGAATGTGCCCACTGCTCTTAACACCCCCCACACTCCTAAATGAAACCCCCACACATGACCCCCATGATGTAGGGGTCCCCACATTAACCCCTTGATGCGGTTTACTTATCGGGACCCACGCAGCATTTAAAAATGTTAAAGTTAATTACCCCCACGGCACCTAACATTACCCCCCCAAATGAAGGGGGTCCCCCATTGAGACCCCCTCAGAGTCCCTACATTGAACCTTGCAGCGGGGATCCTGATCGGGACTCCCGCTGCATTTAAATATCCTGCCTTGAGTGTCCTGAAAGAACCTTAAAGGTCCTTAAAGGACCAACGCTAACTAAAAAATTAACCCTTGCCACGGGGGTACTATAAGTACTATAAAATTAACCCCATCACTCATGGAGGTCTATATAGGCCCTCATTAGACTATAATTAATCCTATCAGTCCTATAGGGGTCTATATAGACCACTATAGGACACTATTAACCCCTATATTAACACTGTAAGTGCTATGAGGGTCCTCCAGTACCCTCATGACACAAAGTCTAAGCACTCCACTATTAACCTTTTCATACCTATACCTATTAACCCCTACCTTACATTATATACCCCTATCCTACCTTATAACATTCTATTACCCCTCCTCTAAGTAACCCTATTTAACCCCCATACCTTATTAACCCTATCACTAACCACCCTATCTAGAGCCAATTATCCATGTCTAATCCTATTTAACCCTAACTGGGTCTATTTAACCCCAAATGTACCCAGTAAACCCCTATCCTATAAACCCCCTCCTACCATATCCTATTAGCTCTCCCTCTATCCTATTAACTACCCCTCTACCCTGTTAACTCCTATACTACGTACCTAACACCATATTAAAATACCTATTACCCCACTAATTACACACACAAATAAAACCTAGAATTAAAGAGAATAAAAAAGCCTACATTACAGGAAAATAAAAAAAAACTTGAATTACAGAAAAAAACTAAATACATTACATACAATAATAAAGCCTATAATTACATATACTAAAAAACCCTACAGTTACACCTAAAACAACCCCCCCCCCCCCACTAAAGCAAGAATAGGGTAAATAAGACCACTTACCTTGCCCAAATGCCCCTTTAGCGACTATGGTTTTCTGTGCTTCCTGCTAGGCGAGGCCCCTCCATAAATGTCCCCAGGTCCGACACACCTGGGAATAAAGAAACATCACAATTAATAAATAAATAAATACAACACATAAAACAATATATTCTAAATAGTACACTTACCATTCAAAAATGCCCATCCAGCAATGCCCCGTCCTCCTCAAAGTCTTCGCAGACAGGGCCCCGGCTTATGTTTCCCCCCCATTTCCCTCCCCTTTGTCTCTTTCTCTCCTGAGTCTCTTCCCCACCTCCCGCTCCACCGTGTCTCTTTCCTCCTCCACTGTGTCTTTCCACCTCCCCTGGGTCTCCCCCCGCTGTGTCTCTTCCCCCCCCTCCCTCCACTGTCTCTTCCTCTACCCTGTGTGCCTTTCCCACTCCCCTGTGTCTCCTTTCCCCCTCCTCTCAATCCCTTGTGTCTCCTCTCCCCTGTGTTTTTACCCCCCTTATTCATTTCTTATATTTTCTCAACTGCTCTTCTTCCTTTATCAATCTGTCTCTTCCTTACTCCATAATTTTTACTTCTAAATTTTTATTTCTGCCTTTTTCCCTCTCTCTTCCTCTTATTTCCTTTCTCTCCCTTTTCTTTCTCTATGCCTACTACTCATCTTTTTCTTTCTTAACCTTTTCCCATAATCCTCCTTTTCTACCTTCTCTCTATTTTCATTTCCTTTCTCCAATTACCCATATCTCTACATCCTCCTCCATGCTGCCCATATGCCCCAAAACTGTTTCCTACTAGGTAATCCAGAGTAGATAACTAAAGAGTTCCCATCTCTGAATGGCAATTACTGCATTATTGAGAGTTAGGGTCTATGGACTATACCATTGTCCCTTGTAGATACCATATGAATATTTGGCTCCTCTCCTCCTGTCCTCAAGATAACATTCCCTTTACTTCTAGGACGTGGTCTGATGGCTCAGGATCCTTTTTACCATATCCATCAGGAAAATGGATATTCAAGCATCAAGTAGCTATAAATAAACACAAGAAACAATTTAAAGAGTTTGGTACAGATGTATAGTAACATATGTTAATTATAATATGTTTGTTTAGAGGATGGGAAGGTGAGCAAGACAGGGTTTGGGATTATACTGTATGTGTTGTATTAAAGGCACAGACAGCTGTTAGGTATTTGATCCTATCACAGCACTATCACATATAACAGTTGCGGAACAAGGAAATTTAGTTACATTGCGGCGTTGTCACATTTTGCGTATCCATAAAGGATACAGATATGCAGCTGATCTATAGAAAATGCAGATATACAGCTCATCCATAGAGGATACAGATATGTAACCGATCCATAGCAGATAAAGATACAAAAGTGATCTACAGTGGATAAAGATATACAACTGATCTATAGAAGATTGTGTTACAGAGTGAGTTAGTGGGGGCTTTGTGTTTTATAGTGGGGTACAGGGGCAATGCTAGTTACAATTTAGTATACAAATTATTGGTGTCAGGGAGAAGTGACATGTGTTTACTTGAGATGGAAATATTACTTGGGCTTTCAATTATAACTTAAGTACATTTTGAAGCTACATACAATGTACCATATTTGTCTGCAAAACAAAACAAAAATATTATCAAAATGAGTCCCAATATCAGCCTACACCTGCCTGCAAGCCCCAAATACTCTATTGCCCCTATTCAATTGAGCAAATTGTAGTTACTGGAGCCCGTAATGAAGCCTGTAAACTATTTTGCTATTCAAGAGGCGTCTTTTCAGCTAACCGCAAATGATTTGTGGGTTAAAGGTTGAAAATCACTGCACTTGGTAAAATTGTAATTCTGACCCATCTAAGCCTTTGATCTTCCAAGCCTGCGAATGTTACAAAGCGCTAAAATCGTAAATCGCTATTAAACTGTTACAATTCCCCAATGACGCCATTGCCTTCAAACCTGCTAATGGCAAATGAAGCCAAATATATTACTGGTTCCAAATAGGACTCAAGTAGGGTTTACAGATGAGTTTGTAACACTGCAAAAGACAATTAAAACACACTACTGGGCTTTAGAATATGGGGAAAGTAATGGAAGGCATTATTAGACACGCTACCTGATTAAAATTACAACACAAAAACATGAAACTCTCTGAGTAGGTAACCAGACCTATAGAAGAAACCCACTGAGGTATTTTTCGTCCACCGATGAGCACCTCTACTCTATTTTCATAATCATCAGTATTATTGGTTCAAATATCACACATTGTCATATTATTATCTACGTTCACTTGTGTATCATTATTGTATTTTTGGAGTACATGTGGGTCTTATGACAACTGATGTTTGTAGAGATATATGCATATTTTCATTGATATACCTATATTTATACTATATATGTGGATACTATACTACCATGTTTAAGGAAATAATAGCTCTAGTGTTTTACCATATGATCTAACATATGTGAGCATTTTTTATTTATAAGATTTTTTTTTAAATAATATATAAGTAAAAAAAAACTTTTTTAAGTACTTTTAATATATACATGTGTGTAAATCTATATGGCTACATACAGTATGTATATATTTTGTATGTATTTGTAGGATATTTCTAACTGAAGAAGCTGCATCAGGATCAGAGAAACACGTTTTAGTACTTACATTTATACTTTTTATATCACCCTTGTATTTATATTTATCCTTTTGTTTTACAGATATCATTATTAATTGATATCAGGACATAATAAATTAGTCACAAACAGTTGAAAGTAAAAACCATAACAGTTTTTCTATTAATCTGCACTAGGAGTTTGTGCGCCCTCTCTCTCACTTCCCTCTTGTTTGTAACAATATACCAACTCACCCGATTCCCATCTGTAAGCATTACTAACCACTAGCTAGTTCTCAGGAGAACTCACTGGCCATGACCCCTAATAATGATATGTCGTCTCACAATATATGCTTAGCTGTGGCCAGCGTCAGTGGTCAAGGTATATTATCACCTTCTCTATATGAAACTGTTATAATGGGAAGATTGTATGTGGCTATTGTGCTTTTATCTTTCCTCAGATCTGTTTTTTTATATTGTGTACGTTGAGAAAAATGTATTCTGCTACATTTGATTGGTACTCAAGGGATGCAAGTATCATACAACTTACGCAACAATGGTAACCCAATCCCATTTTATTGTCCTAGACATAGAAATATGGCATGACATATGTTTGGCCCATCCAGTATGGTCTATTCTATAAAACATATCACATACCACATCTCACCAGTTTTGCAGCACAAGCTAATACATTCTTCATAGATTAGTTATATGGTTACCAAGCCCTAGTGCTATGTTAGGGTTAGGATTCACACTATGTGCACCTTAAAGGCGCACCCCTAATTCAAACCTAGCACTTTTTGCAGAAGGGAGGCCTTTTACAGGTATCTTCCTAATGCACTTAAGGCATGGAGGAGATATTTTGTGTCAAGACTGACACAATTTTGCATTTGATTTTTGGCCCACAGTTTTTGTAATGATGCCCCATTCACTAACCTCTGAAGCCCAAAGGAGGTCTTTCTGGCCATGGGTTTGGGACTGGTTTAGGAGGACAGAATTGGAAGCTGTCCCTCCTGGGTGAAATTTATAGGGAGGATGAGGACAGCTCCTACCTAGCAATGTTTTGCTCTCTTCCTTTTCCTCTTTCTCTCTCCCCTTATCTCCTCTCCCAATTATATCTCCCCTGTCTCTTATCTGTGTGCCAGCTCTCCTTTTCTTCTTGGTAAGAGGACTCAAGAGGAGAGAGCAGGGTCAGGGATGCAAAGGGACCTGGAAGAAGGGGGCAGGAGGATGCAGAAGGATCTTGGACAATGGGCAGCAGTTGGGGGAACCAGCAGCCACTTCTCTCCCTAGCCTGTCAGTTTGAGTCACCCCAAAAGAAGTACTTCCCAGGGCAGACCACCTTCCCCTACCCCCCTAGCTATGCCACTGTGTCCAAAGCCCTTCATGTATAGTGATATCTTTTATAGAGAAATGAGAGAAGACAAGCACGCTTTTTCTTTACATTGTGATGTGCATAGCTCCAGGAATCAATAAAAGAAGGTACTGAAAAACAAATATTTGGGGTTTGAAAACTATGTACTTCATTAATTAATATTTTTTTATTTGCCTTCTATAATCAACTTGATCTGCTAATTTTACAAAAGCCTCTGAGAAATCAAAGACAGAAGAAGATGTGAAAATGAAGCTGAAAGACAGAATAAAAGACAAAAGCAAAATATAAAAAGACAAGGATAGAAGATTTCTGCAATGAGTGACTAATATATATATACATACATGTGTGTGTAAAGGTAGACAGACAAAGCTTCATTTAGTGGATTCTCACTCTTCAGGAAGTTGTTGCAGCTGCTTTCTTCTTGAATGGGAGCTGAC
This sequence comes from Discoglossus pictus, assembly GCA_027410445.1. Taxonomy (NCBI): domain Eukaryota; kingdom Metazoa; phylum Chordata; class Amphibia; order Anura; family Alytidae; genus Discoglossus; species Discoglossus pictus. The sequence continues at coordinate 42,483,860 of CM050174.1, forward strand.
TTGGGGACACTTTTGTTTTTCCTATAAAAAGAGATATAGCCTCAGACATAGAGAATGGTTGCTCCTATGTCATATGACACATTTGAGAAAATCTTTTCAGTAAGCAGCTGTGTAACAGTCATATGAATGGATCAAAGATAAATAGCAATACACAGAAACTATATATGGATGCTAACGTGAATATTTTACAGTGTTTTCAGTGAAAAAGGAATAAGAAACTAAATATGAGGGAACTTTGTTTGACCATACTGTATAGGGTCCTCTATGTTTGAGTCTGCACAGAGGATATAAGTATTATATGGATTTACACAGAGGGAACAGAGAGGGCAAGACATCTGTGTAGGTAGGCATAAAGAGAGGCTCATCAGAGTAACCTTCATATGTTTAGTGGAGGAACCTTTACATGGCTATATAAGAGTAATAACACAGACATATTAAGTCCCTGTTTGTTAATGCAGAAAGTAATGGTAATCTGTTGGTAACTATGCATAGAACAAGCACCATGTATGACTTAGTAGTAGAGTAGTAGATTACAGTGAGATAGCATGTATACATCATGGGGGAGTATGAGGGATAACATGGTTCCAGAAAATCATGACCACTCTCATTCTTGTTCAATCTTATTGTCCTTGATACAGAAACAAAACAGGTTTTGATGATAGATATGAACCAGCAGGACTAAATATGTTCTGTCTGTTCTGTAGAAAGTATCAAAAACTACAACCAAGTTGCTTAGAAATTTGAGCTTGGTCCACTAACACATCTCTGTGCGTTAGTGGATCTGGGTGAGGGTGCTAGTGGATGGGAGGGACAGATGCTGGATGTAGAGATGGGCCCTACTGGATCTAGGTGAGGGTGCTAGTGAATGGGAGGGAAAGATGCTGGATGTAGAGATACGCCCTACTGGATCTGGGTGAGGGTGCTAGTGGATGGGAGGGACAGATGCTGGATGTAGAGATACGCCCTACTGGATCTGGGTGAGGGTGCTAGTGGATGGGAGGGACAGATGCTGGATGTAGAGATAGGCCCTACTGGATCTGGGTGAGGGTGCTAGTGGATGGGAGGGACAGATGCTGGATGTAGAGATAGGCCCTACTGTATCTGGGTGAGGGTGCTAGTAGATGGGAGGGACAGATGCTGGATGTAGAGATAGGCCCTACTGGATCTGGGTGAGGGTGCTAGTGGATGGGAGGGACAGATGCTGGATGTAGAGATGGTCCCTACTGTATCTGGGTGAGGGTGCTAGTGGATGGGAGGGACAGATGCTGGATGTAGAGATACGCCCTACTAGATCTAGGTGAGGGTGCTAGTGGATGGGAGGGACAGATGCTGGATGTAGAGATGTGCCCTACTGGATCTGGGTGAGGGTGCTAGTGGATGGGAGGGACAGATGCTGGGTGCAGAGATGGGCCCTAGTGCCTCTGGGTGAGGGTGCTAGTGGATGGGAGGGACAGATGCTGGATGTAGAGTTGGGCCCTACTGGATCTAGGTGAGGGTGCTAGTGGATGGGAGGGACAGATACTGGATGTAGAGATGGGCCCTACTGGATCTAGGTGAGGGTGCTAGTGGATGGGAGTGACAGATGCTGGATGTAGAGATGGGCCATAGTGGATCTAGGTGAGGGTGCTAGTGGATGGGAGGGACAGATGCTGGATGTAGAGATACGCCCTACTGGATCTGGGTGAGGGTGCTAGTGGATGGGAGGGACAGATGCTGGATGTAGAGATGTGCCCTAGTGGATCTGGGTGAGGTTGCTAGTGGATGGGAGGGACAGATGCTGGATGTAGAGATAGGCCCTACTGGATCTGGGTGAGGGTGCTAGACATGTATCCTGGCTGGCTGGAACATGTGTCCTGAGCTGTTAGTGCATATTTGTCGGAGCGCATTTGACTACAGCGCTCAATTGGAGGCGCTATTTCGTCTGTGCGCTTACGTCCGAGCTAATTTTGCGAACGCGATATAGTCGGTGTGCCCTCTGCCACCATTTATAAGTAATGTGAGAATTCCAGCCTAAAGACATTAGGTAACCCAGCTATTTTCAGTGTAAGGTTTTTCACAAAAGAGCTGCTTTTAAATACCAATATATTGGTAAGCTATAGTTCATTCAAAATGGTGTTTTGATATATTTAGTCATTTACTGTCACTTTTGACTATGGCAAGGACTTACCCCACACCTTTCAAACACTTATTATTTAGCTCTAAGCATAATTGATTTTTCTAAAAAGAGAACAACAATTAATTATCAAAATGTATGTTTTTACAGTTCTCAATGTATTTTAGATTTATTCTCATTAAAGTTTGGACTATCTGCCCAATACACATAAAGTCCAAACCCTGACTCACAACAGTGGCTGCTCAAGTAACTTCCTAGATGCCTCAGGGCCAGATTAGTTTGGTTTCATGTAAATAATTGCTTGTTTTAGGAACACATTTTGCAAAACAGTTTATTCATTGATTTATCCAAAAAAGGGCAATTAATATTAAAACCATTGAAAATATATTAAAACCAAAAGAACTTGAAAACCCCTCTTTCATTTCTGATTTCAGCTATAGATCAGATATTATTAATCCCAACTGGATTCTTCCCTAATTTCTCAGTGCTAGATCTTTCACTCTCAGCCTGGTCTGAGCTTCTTAAAAAATATTTACATAGGGAACACAGAAGTTGCATATGATAGAAGATAAACAGATGCCATTAATTGATACTCTATTATGTGCATTAGGACATATTATGAGAGACTTAATATTATTATTATTATCGTTTATTTATAACGCGCCAACATATTCCGTAGCGCTGTACATAAGATAAGTTTAAGACAAAGATACATAGGAAGAAATTTGATCGCCAGTTTCTGGGGTCAGGAAGGAATTTTGCTTTTTTTCCCCCTTATGAGACAATTGGCAAAGTTTCAATGGGGTTTTTTTTTATGTTTGCCTTCCTCTGGATCAATTAACAATAATAATAAATAGTCCAAATTAAAAAAATCAATAGAGATCTAAAAAGATTGAACTTGATGGACTAACTCTATTCATCCTCCAATACTATACTATTAATAATTATTTAATCAATAATTTAATTAATAACTAATCCGCATATTGCAAATCAGAGGAGATCTTAACAGGTTGAACTTGATGGACTGAAAGTCTTTTTTCAACCTTAATTACTATGTAACTATGTAACTATGTAACATACAAATGAAACATAACAAAGCAAGGAGGGACCTGTCTTTGAGCCTCAAATCCACAGTGTCCATAGTGCTTTCCCTGTGAGGAAAAGGAGGGAGAGAGAGGTGACAGTGTGTTAGGGTGGAAGGTGATACGCTTCTTTAATGAGATGTGCTTTTAGAGAGGTTTTAAATGTTTTGAGGCAGGAGGATAATCAAGTGGAGCGAGGCAAGGAGTTCCAGAGGATAAGGGCAGCACGAGAAAAGTCCTGAAGGCGAGAGTGAGAGAAGGTGGCAAGAGTTGTGGAAAGAAGAATGTCATTAGCAGAACAAAGAGAGTATGGGGGAGTATTTGGAGATGAGACCAGAAATGTATGGGGGTGCGCTATTGTTGAAGGCTTTGAAAGTTAGGGTCATGATTTAAAATGTTATTCTGGAGGCTATGGGAATCCAGTGGAGAGATTGACAGAGAGGCGATGCCGACACTGAACGTTTTGTACGGAAGGTGAGTCTAGCAGAGGCATTCATAATGGACTGAAGTGGAGATGGTCGAGTGGTGGGTAGGCCAGCAAGAAGCGAGTTGCAGTAGTCGAGTTAGGAGATGATGAGAGAGTGTATTAGGATTTTAGTTTTGTCTTGTGTAAGATAGTGTTGAATTCTGGAGATGTTTTTTAGTCGGAGAAGACAAGATTTAGTTAGAGATTGCACGTGAGGGATGAAAGACAGAGCGGGGTCCTGTAGCACTCTAAGACAACTGGCTTGGGAGGTGGGTGTGATGATGTCATTGTTGACAGTGAGAGAGATATGTGGAATTGACACTGTGGTAGAGGGAGGAAATATACAGTTCAGTCTTAGACATTTTGAGTTTGAGATGGTGGGTGGACATTAAAGAGGATATGCTAGAGAGGCAGTTGGAGACATGTGTTAGAAGAGAGGGGGATAGATCTGGTGCTGAGAGGTAGATTTGGGTGTCATCTGCATAGAGATGATACTGCAGCCCAAAAGAGTTTATAAGGGTACCAAGTAAGGATGTGTAAATGGAGAAGAGGAGGGGGCCTAGGACTGATCCTTGGGGTACGCCAACAGACAGGGGGTAGGGAGAAGAAGAGGTGTCAGAGAAGGAGATACTGAATGATCGTTTTTTTAAGTATAATGAGAACCACGAGAGAGCAGTGTCTTGAATACAGAGGGAGGAGAGGATATGGAGTAGAAGTGGATGGTCAACTGTGGCAAAGGCAGCAGAGAGATCTAGAAGAAGGAGAATAGAAAAGTGACCTTTTGACTTGGCAGTAAGCAGGTCATTGGTGACTTTAGTGGGAGCTGTCTCAGTGGAGTGTTGGGGCCAAAAGCCGGATTGGAAGGTGTCAAGAAGGGAGTTAGAGGAAATAAAGCTGGTAAGGCGGTTTTAGACAAGCCGCTCCAGCAGTTTGGAAGCCAGGGGAGGTAAAGAGATGGGGCGGTAGTTAGATGCAATGTCAGAGTCAGATTAGTGTTTTTTGAGGATGGGTGTAAGTATGACGTGTTTTAGAGAAGATGGAAAACTGCCGTTATTTAGGGTAAGGTTGAAAATGTGTGTGAGAGCTGGGATTAGTGTGGTAGAGAGAGAGTGGATGATCTGAGATAGAATCGGACCTTGAGAACATTTAGTGAGGCAAGTGGATGATAGCAGGCTAGCGACATCATCCTCTGTAGCTGGGGCAAAGCAGATCAAAGTGGCTGTTGGATTGGGGAAGGGAGAAGACTGGGTGTGGTTGTTAGTTGAGACGGTAGAGTGAGTGAGCCACTGTGAGATGAGAGTACATTGTGGATATGTTCGATTTTATGAATAAAATGGTTAGCAAAATCTTCAGCTGTGAGAGAGGTAGGGATGGGAGGAGGTGGTGGGTGGAGGGGAGTTTTGAAAGTGGCGAACAGATGGTTAGGGTTAGAGGACAGGCTTGATATTCAAGAAGTGAAGTAGTGTTGTTTGGCGAGGATGAGAGCAGAGGAGTAGGAGCATAACATAAATTTGTAGAGATATGGAAGTTTTCAGGATGTTACTAGGTAAATAATATACCTGTAAATCTATTAACTTTTATGTCTGTTTTACTGCCTACAATCAAACAAATAGTCCCTGTATGGGTCAGCCCTGCAGCTTATGCAGACACAGACTCTAGGGCTGGATGTACAGTGTAGTAACTTAGTCTATCACAAAACATGTCTTAGCAGCATGTTGCTGAGAGATGGTCACTGATTGGTTAGTATGCAGACACAGACTCTAGTACTGACTGTGCATTGTCTCATACTAACCATTCAGTAACTGGAACACATTACAACAGATTCAGCCCTACAGAGTCTGTGTCTTCATAAATCATATTGAATGAATCAAAATAAAAAAAGCTATATTCAATAATGAAATTAAAGATCAGTCTCCACCCACTATAAGGTCAAGCGGGAGGTGGTTTTCTCAAGTAAGTAGCTGCAGTGGCGGAGCTAGAGAATGAAGGGCCCTGGTGTGAAAAAAAGTTTTGGGCCCCCCTCTGGGGCTGGGGGCAGGGGAAGATGTAAAAAAATGTTTTGCACTAGGCCCCACTGGATCCAAATCATTTAGTGATTCTCCCCCAGACCCCTTCCCATAACAGCAAATCTTACCCATTGCTGCTCTACCCCAAGACCCCTTTCCAAAATATATATATACACATATATAAACATTACCCCCACACAGCACCCACCCCTCTTAGCATCCATCCTCACCCAGTCCTTGTCAGTAGCCCTCCCCTATAAGCATCCATCCTCGCACAGCAGCCATCGTTATCTCCTTTCTTCGTCCCTCACAGAATTCATCCCCCAGCATAGTTTGCTGCCACTTTGTAGCGCTTGCCATCTTACCTTCTTCCCTGATACACATCCCCACCATACTGAACTGCTCCACACTGTCACCTCTTGGAGCTTCACTAGAAATGCTCTTATTTAAACAAGCACACACCAATTTCAGGAGTGTGTGCAGCTCAGAAGGCACTGGGGGGCCCAAAGGGGCTCTAAACTACAGGAGGAAAAATCACACGGAACTGGGCCCCCCAAAGGAGGGCCCTGGTGCACTGCACCACCTGCACCATTGGTTGAACCGCCCCTGGGTAGCTGATACATTTTCAAATACATTATGTCCCACAAAAGCAATGAACGCTATTTATTTGGGACTTGTTGTGTTCAAGGTTTCCCTTGTTAATTTGTGATGCTGAAGGTGCAGCATTTCACTGATTGTTTATTTCTTTATCATATCTTATTTTTCTTAAAACCTTTTAGACCTGTCTCACAGACAAGCCCGCCCTTAATAACCTTATCAGGAAGGAGACAAACACTCAGATGGAGGCTCATAATCTGCTCTAATCTTTGAAAATAAATACAAACTAAAGTGCAAATGTAAGATGTTTTAGAAGCTACACTTAAGTAAACACATGAGACCTCAAGACCGGGAAAAAAATGTTGTACTGCAAAAAAAATTAAAAAAATTAAATTGTACAACTTGCGCCTAACGGCTCTTATCATCAATCAACGTTTCAGTTTCAAAATTATGAAAAATTATAAAAAATTCCAGAATAGTTTGCTATTTCTTTCTTCATTCACAGTATTTAGTTACTAATATGTATATAACTATATATAAAAATCAATAGATTCGTCTTTGCTAAAACATTATTAATATAGTCCTCACGGACATTTTGAGACATTTTACCTCCATCGCATGCTCAGATTATGCCCACAAAATATATCCCAGCTGGTTTCCCATTAGCTAAAGTAATTTAATTTTAATTTTAAATAAAAAATATATTTGTAACTCAATAAGTAAAACAGGATCCAACTCTGTGGTAAAAGGTAAAAATATTATTTTACAGAATAGCTCTGGGGACTCCATGTTATATAAACATGGGGAATGTGCTGCACAGTTTAGTTAAATCAGATTTAAAAATGTAATATTAAAAAAGTTATATTTAAAATGTAAGTTTTAACAAGGTAAAATTTATATTGATGGAAAATGATTGGTCACTTATGCCTAGATCAAGACCCGAATCATCTTATAAATGTGAGGTTATGAGTATTATATTATTTTTCCCTAAGGAAGTCAAATTTTCTAGATGAAATGTGTCCGATTATTTTATTATAAGAATATTTTGTTATTTGCAGCAATAAATATTTGTTCATACTATACAATAGTGGTCCCTTCACACTCCTTTTTTTTTTTTTTTAAGGTAAAATTGGTATAATTGGTGCAGTTAGAGGAGGACGCATTAGAGGAGAGGTTTTGTAGGGAACAGTTTGTGGATGAAATGCATCAAGCTATTTTTTTGTACGAGAATGTTGTTATTTTGGGGCAATAAATATTTGTTAATACTACATCATTGTCCCTCTGCACTTCATTTTTTATATATTTGATAAAATTGGTATAATTGGTTAATGGGTGCAGTTAGAGGAGGAGGCATTAGAGGAGTGGCTTTTCAGGGAACAGTTTGGGGACAAAACATGTCAGACAATTTTATTGTAAGAAAAATTTATTTTTAAATAATTATTTATTCATGCTAAACCATTGTGCTCCCTTTGCACTCCATTTTTTCATATTTGTAGGTAAAAATTGTATAACGTGCAGTTAGAGTAGAAGGCATTAGTGGGGCGGGTTATACAGGAAACAGTTTTGGAGAATATATAGGAAGCAGTTCTAGGAAAGTCTTTAGGGAAAGAGATATAGGGTGCAGTAAGGGGAGGAGTTATAGGAAAACTTTTAGGGGGAGTTATAGGATGTAGTTAGCAGACTAGTGGGGGAGCTAGTGAATGGAGGGCCCCAGTGCAAAATAAGCTGGAGCCCCAACTTAACTTCTCTATACCTGGTAGGTGCTCACACAATACTGAGCCCCACAATACCATACTGAGCCGGGCAATTACATACTGAGACGTGCAATAACATACTGAGCTGCACAATAACATACTGAGCCGCACAATAACATACTGAGCCGGGCAAAAACATACTGAGCTGCACAATAACATACTGAGCTGCACAATAACATACAGAGCCACGCAATAACATTCTGAGCCGGGCAATTACATACTGAGACGTGCAATAACATACAGAGCCGCACAATAACATACTGAGCTGCACAATAACATACAGAGCCACACATTAGCCACAAAATCAATTATATATCTCAGAGATTATTTACTGTAGAGAAAAACTGCTAGTACAATATATAGCCAGTTTTGTATTGATCTCTAAAATAAAATCAATTTCCTGTTTGGGTGACAGGTTCCCTTTAATCAATTTTGTTGGTAACAGAGATAGTGTCATTTCTGGTTATTTATTTTTTAGAATATTTAATGTTCAAACTCAATTATCTAACAATTCTATTATTTTTTTAATTGCAACTGATAATAATTATATGTAATTATATGTGTACATGATGATGATGAGCATCGCTGTGGCTAATATTTAAAGAAGCAGCAACCCTGAGACCAGACAGATCAGCCGCATGCAGCTCCAGAGAGTCCTCGCTCAGCTCTCTCTCTAGTCTTGTGATCAATGCAGTTTACCACTGCTCTCTCACCCACCCCCACCCACCCATATTCCTCGGCCTCACACCGACCAAAGCAGCTGCAACTCCCCCACCAGAAACAGAGTGTGGTGATCTGCTTTCTTCAGTTGGGCTTGATAAGGCTGTTATGGCCAAACCTACCCAGCAGATACACCAAGTTCCTTATATCCCTTCACCAGACAGCTGATGTCTTCAATTAGATGCAGTATTTAAAATACCAATGCAGGCTCAGCTTTATAAAAACATCAGGAACTGCTTTTATTGCTCTAGACACTTCATATCAGAGCCGACTTTTTTCTCAGACACACTCTGCAACAGTCTGTGTATCTTCTGGACTCTGTATAAATTACCACCAACAAGGCCTCATCTGCAAGGCATCACAACATCCACTTCAGTCACACAACCATATTACCTCCCTTTTCTTTAGGAGTATATGTCCTCAAGATGTCACCTTCTTTTTCTTTTACTGGTGATGAGGTGTCCAAGGTGTGAAGAGGGAGGGAGATGGTGGTGAAGAAGTACAGTGTGAAAGATTACAATTTAACTAAGTAGAAATAAAGTTACTATGTGAACAAAAATCATATCAGATATGGATATTCATAATTAATGTTACAGGAGGATACAGTAGAGTCAAAGGTGAATCATTGAGATGGCTCTAGATACCTTGTAGCAGTGTGTGCAAAAGCCAGAGGAGAAGTTACAAGATGGTTGCTGGAGGCTTGTAGCAGGGTGTGCAAAAGCCAGAGGAGAAGTTACAAGATGGTTGCTGGAGGCTTGAAGCAGTTTGTGCAAAAGCCAGAGGAGAAGTTACAAGATGGTTGCTGGAGGCTGGAACAAAGAAGAGATAGTGAGATATAGTTTGGAACTGGCCCAGTATTTATGCATTTAAAAGGAACATTTGGTGCAGACAGATATGAAGGTGTGAAGAGGGTGGGGAGATGGTGGTGAAGAAATACAGTGTGAAAACTTACAATTTAACAAAATAGAAATAAAGTTACTATGTGAACAAAAATCATATCAGATATGGATATTCATAATTAATGTTACAGGAGGATACAGTAGAGTCAAAGGTGAATCATTGACATGGCTGTAGATACCTTGTAGCAGTGTGTGCAAAAGCCAGAGGAGAAGTTACAAGATGGTTGCTGGAGGCTTGTAGAAGTTTGTGCAAAAGCTAGAGGAGAAGTTACAAGATGGTTGCTGGAGGCTTGTAGCAGGGTGTGCAAAAGCCAGAGGAGAAGTTACAAGATGGTTGATGGAGGCTGGAAAAAAGAAGAGATAGTGAGATATAGTTTGGAACTGGACCAGTATTTATGCATTTAAAAGGAGCATTTGGTGAAGACAGATTTGAGGGTGTGAGGGGGGTGGGGAGATAGTAAAGAAGAAATACAGTGTGAAAGCTTACAATTTAACTAAGTAAAAATAAAGTTACTATGTGAACAAAAATGATATCAGATATGGATATTCATAATTAATGTTACAGGAGGATACAGTAGAGTCAAAGGTGAATCATTGAGATGGCTGTAGATACCTTGTAGCAGTGTGTGCAAAAGCCAGAGGAGAAGTTACAAGATGGTTGCTGGAGGCTTGTAGAAGTTTATGCAAAAGCCAGAGGAGAAGTTACAAGATGGTTGCTGCAGGCTTGTAGCAGGGTGTGCAAAAGCCAGAGGAGAAGTTACAAGATGGTTGCTGGAGGCTGGAACAAAGAAGAGATAGTGAGATATAGTTTGGAACTGGCCCAGTATTTATGCATTTAAAAGGAACATTTGGTGCAGACAGATATGAAGGTGTGAAGAGGGTGGGGAGATGGTGGTGAAGAAATACAGTGTGAAAACTTACAATTTAACAAAATAGAAATAAAGTTACTATGTGAACAAAAATCATATCAGATATGGATATTCATAATTAATGTTACAGGAGGATACAGTAGAGTCAAAGGTGAATCATTGACATGGCTGTAGATACCTTGTAGCAGTGTGTGCAAAAGCCAGAGGAGAAGTTACAAGATGGTTGCTGGAGGCTTGTAGAAGTTTGTGCAAAAGCTAGAGGAGAAGTTACAAGATGGTTGCTGGAGGCTTGTAGCAGGGTGTGCAAAAGCCAGAGGAGAAGTTACAAGATGGTTGATGGAGGCTGGAAAAAAGAAGAGATAGTGAGATATAGTTTGGAACTGGACCAGTATTTATGCATTTAAAAGGAGCATTTGGTGAAGACAGATTTGAGGGTGTGAGGGGGGTGGGGAGATAGTAAAGAAGAAATACAGTGTGAAAGCTTACAATTTAACTAAGTAAAAATAAAGTTACTATGTGAACAAAAATGATATCAGATATGGATATTCATAATTAATGTTACAGGAGGATACAGTAGAGTCAAAGGTGAATCATTGAGATGGCTGTAGATACCTTGTAGCAGTGTGTGCAAAAGCCAGAGGAGAAGTTACAAGATGGTTGCTGGAGGCTTGTAGAAGTTTATGCAAAAGCCAGAGGAGAAGTTACAAGACGGTTGCTGCAGGCTTGTAGCAGGGTGTGCAAAAGCCAGAGGAGAAGTTACAAGATGGTTGCTGGAGGCTGGAACAAAGAAGAGATAGTGAGATATAGTTTGGAACTGGCCCAGTATTTATGCATTTAAAAGGAACATTTGGTGCAGACAGATATGAAGGTGTGAAGAGGGTGGGGAGATGGTGGTGAAGAAATACAGTGTGAAAACTTACAATTTAACAAAATAGAAATAAAGTTACTATGTGAACAAAAATCATATCAGATATGGATATTCATAATTAATGTTACAGGAGGATACAGTAGAGTCAAAGGTGAATCATTGACATGGCTGTAGATACCTTGTAGCAGTGTGTGCAAAAGCCAGAGGAGAAGTTACAAGATGGTTGCTGGAGGCTTGTAGAAGTTTGTGCAAAAGCTAGAGGAGAAGTTACAAGATGGTTGCTGGAGGCTTCTGGCAGGGTGTGCAAAAGCCAGAGGAGAAGTTACAAGATGGTTGATGGAGGCTGGAAAAAAGAAGAGATAGTGAGATATAGTTTGGAACTGGACCAGTATTTATGCATTTAAAAGGAGCATTTGGTGAAGACAGATTTGAGGGTGTGAGGGGGGTGGGGAGATAGTAAAGAAGAAATACAGTGTGAAAGCTTACAATTTAACTAAGTAAAAATAAAGTTACTATGTGAACAAAAATGATATCAGATATGGATATTCATAATTAATGTTACAGGAGGATACAGTAGAGTCAAAGGTGAATCATTGAGATGGCTGTAGATACCTTGTAGCAGTGTGTGCAAAAGCCAGAGGAGAAGTTACAAGATGGTTGCTGGAGGCTTGTAGAAGTTTATGCAAAAGCCAGAGGAGAAGTTACAAGATGGTTGCTGGAGGCTTGTAGCAGGGTGTGCAAAAGCCAGAGGAGAAGTTACAAGATGGTTGCTGGAGGCTGGAACAAAGAAGAGATAGTGAGATATAGTTTGGAACTGGCCCAGTATTTATGCATTTAAAAGGAACATTTGGTGCAGACAGATATGAAGGTGTGAAGAGGGTGGGGAGATGGTGGTGAAGAAATACAGTGTGAAAACTTACAATTTAACAAAATAGAAATAAAGTTACTATGTGAACAAAAATCATATCAGATATGGATATTCATAATTAATGTTACAGGAGGATACAGTAGAGTCAAAGGTGAATCATTGAGATGGTTGTAGATACCTTGTAGCAGTGTGTGCAAAAGCCAGAGGAGAAGTTACAAGATGGTTGCTGGAGGCTTGTAGAAGTTTGTGCAAAAGCCAGAGGAGAAGTTACAAGATGGTTGCTGGAGGCTTGTAGCAGGGTGTGCAAAAGCCAGAGGAGAAGTTACAAGATGGTTGCTGGAGGCTGGAACAAAGAAGAGATAGTGAGATATAGTTTGGAACTGGACCAGTATTTATGCATTTAAAAAGAGCATTTGGTGAAGACAGATTTGAGGGTGTGAAGGGGGTGGGGAGATAGTAATGAAGAAATACAGTGTGAAAGCTTACAATTTAACTAAGTAAAAATAAAGTTACTATGTGAACAAAAATCATATCAGATATGGATATTCATAATTAATGTTACAGGAGGATACAGTAGAGTCAAAGGTGAATCATTGAGATGGCTGTAGATACCCTGTAGCAGTGTGTGCAAAAGCCAGAGGAGAAGTTACAAGATGGTTGCTGGAGGCTTGTAGCAGTGTGTGCAAAAGCCAGATTAGCAGTTAAAGGATGGTTGCTGGAGGCTTGCAGCAGTGTATGCAAAAGCCAGATGAGCAGTTACAAGATGGTTGCTGGAGGCAGGAACAAAGAAGAGATAGTGAGATATAGTTTGGAACTGGACCAGTATTTATGCATTTAAAAGGAGCATTTGGTGCAGACAGATATAAAGGTGTGAAGAGGGAGGGAGATGGTGGTGAAGAAGTACAGTGTGAAAGCTTACAATTTAACAAAGTAGAAATAAAGTTACTATGTGAACAAAAATCATATCAGATATGGATATTCATAATTAAATGTTACAGCAGGATACAGTAGAGTCAAAGGTGAATCATTGAGATGGCTGTAGATACCTTGTAGCAGTGTGTGCAAAAGCCAGAGGAGAAGTTACAAGATGGTTGCTGGAGGCTTGTAGAAGTTTGTGCAAAAGCCAGAGGAGAAGTTACAAGATGGTTGCTGGAGGCTTGTAGAAGTTTGTGCAAAAGCCAGAGGAGAAGTTACAAGATGGTTGCTGTTGGATTGTAGCAGAGTGTGCAAAAGCCAGAGGAGAAGTTACAAGATGGTTGATGGAGGCTGGAAAAAAGAAGAGATAGTGAGATATAGTTTGGAACTGGACCAGTATTTATGCATTTAAAAGGAGCATTTGGTGCAGACATATTTGAGGGTTTGAAGGGGGTGGGGAGATTGTGGTGAAGAAATACAGTGTGAAAGCTTACAATTTAACTAAGTAGAAATAAAGTTACCATGTGTACAAAAATGATATCAGATAAGGATATTCATAATTAATATTACAGGAGGATACAGTAGAGTCAAAGGTGAATCATTGAGATGGCTGTAGATACCTTGTAGCAGTATGTGCAAAAGCCAGAGGAGAAGTTACAAGATGGTTGCTGGAGGCTGGAACAAAGAAGAGATAGTGAGATATAGTTTGGAACTGGACCAGTATTTATGCATTTAAAAGGAGCATTTGGTGCAGACAGATTTAAGGGTTTGAATGGGGTGGGGAGATGGTGGTGAAGAAATACAGTGTGAAAGCTTACAATTTAACAAAGTAGAAATAAAGTTACTATGTGAACAAAAATCATATCAGATATTGATATTGATAATTAATGTTACAGGAGGATACAGTAGAGTCAAAGGTGAATCATTGAGATGGCTGTAGATACCTTGTAGCAGTGTGTGCAAAAGCCAGAGGAGAAGTTACAAGATGGTTGCTGGAGGCTTGAAGCAGTTTGTGCAAAAGCCAGAGGAGAAGTTACAAGATGGTTGCTGGAGGCAGGAACAAAGAAGAGATAGTGAGATATAGTTTGGAACTGGACCAGTATTTATGCATTTAAAAGGAGCATTTGGTGCAGACAGATATGAAGGTGTGAAGAGGGTGGGAGATGGTGGTGAAGAAGTACAGTGTGAAAGCTTACAATTTAACTAAGTAGAAATAAAGTTACTATGTGAACAAAAATCATATCAGATATGGATATTCATAATTAAATGTTACAGAAGGATACAGTAGAGTCAAAGGTGAATCATTGAGATGGCTGTAGATACCTTGTAGCAGTGTGTGCAAAAGCCAGAGGAGAAGTTACAAGATGGTTGCTGGAGGCTTGTAGAAGTTTGTGCAAAAGCCAGAGGAGAAGTTACAAGATGGTTGCTGGAGGCTTATAGAAGTTTGTGCAAAAGCCAGAGGAGAAGTTACAAGATGGTTGCTGGAGGCTTGTAGAAGTTTGTGCAAAAGCCAGAGGAGAAGTTACAAGATGGTTGCTGGAGGCTTGTAGAAGTTTGTGCAAAAGCCAGAGGAGAAGTTACAAGATGGTTGCTGGAGGCTTGTAGAAGTTTGTGCAAAAGCCAGAGGAGAAGTTACAAGATGGTTGCTGTAGGCTTGTAGAAGTTTGTGCAAAAGCCAGAGGAGAAGTTACAAGATGGTTGCTGGAGGCTTGTAGAAGTTTGTGCAAAAGCCAGAGGAGAAGTTACAAGATGGTTGCTGGAGGCTTGTAGAAGTTTGTGCAAAAGCCAGAGGAGAAGTTACAAGATGGTTGCTGTTGGATTGTAGCAGAGTGTGCAAAAGCCAGAGGAGAAGTTACAAGATGGTTGCTGGAGGCTGGAAAAAAGAAGAGATAGTGAGATATAGTTTGGAACTGGACCAGTATTTATGCATTTAAAAGGAGCATTTGGTGCAGACATATTTGAGGGTTTGAAGGGGGTGGGGAGATTGTTGTGAAGAAATACAGTGTGAAAGCTTACAATTTAACTAAGTAGAAATAAAGTTACCCTGTGTACAAAAATCATATCAGATAAGGATATTCATAATTAATATTACAGGAGGATACAGTAGAGTCAAAGGTGAATCATTGAGATGGCTGTAGATACCTTGTAGCAGTGTGTGCAAAAGCCAGAGGAGAAGTTACAAGATGGTTGCTGGAGGCTGGAACAAAGAAGAGATAGTGAGATATAGTTTGGAACTGGCCCAGTATTTATGCATTTAAAAGGAGCATTTGGTGCAGACAGATATAAAGGTGTGAAGAGGGAGGGAGATGGTGGTGAAGAAGTACAGTGTGAAAGCTTACAATTTAACAAAGTAGAAATAAAGTTACTATGTGAACAAAAATCATATCAGATATGGATATTCATAATTAATGTTACAGGAGGATACAGTAAAGTCAAAGGTGAATCATTGAGATGGCTGTAGATACCTTGTAGCAGTGTGTGCAAAAGCCAGAGGAGAAGTTACAAGATGGTTGCTGGAGGCTTGTAGAAGTTTGTGCAAAAGCCAGAGGAGAAGTTACAAGATGGTTGCTGGAGGCTTATAGAAGTTTGTGCAAAAGCCAGAGGAGAAGTTACAAGATGGTTGCTGGAGGCTTGTAGAAGTTTGTGCAAAAGCCAGAGGAGAAGTTACAAGATGGTTGCTGGAGGCTTGTAGAAGTTTGTGCAAAAGCCAGAGGAGAAGTTACAAGATGGTTGCTGGAGGCTTGTAGCAGGGTGTGCAAAAGCCAGAGGAGAAGTTACAAGATGGTTGCTGGAGGCTGGAACAAATAAGAGATAGTGAGATATAGTTTGGAACTGGACCAGTATTTATGCATTTAAAAGAAGCATTTGGTGAAGACAGATTTGAGGGTGTGAAGGGGGTGGGGAGATGGTTGTGAAGAAATACAGTGTGAAAGCTTACAATTTAACTAAGTAGAAATAAAGTTACTATGTGAACAAAAATCATATCAGATATAGATATTCATAATTAATGTTACAAGAGGATACAGTAGAGTCAAAGGTGAATCATTAAGATGGCTGTAGATACCTTGTAGCAGTGTGTGCAAAAGCCAGAGGAGAAGTTACAAGATGGTTGCTGGAGGCTTGCAGCAGTGTGTGCAAAAGCCAGATGAGCAGTTACAAGATGGTTGCTGGAGGCAGGAACAAAGAAGAGATAGTTAGATATAGTTTGGAACTGGACCAGTATTTATGCATTTAAAAGGAGCATTTGGTGCAGACAGATATGAAGGTGTGAAGAGGGTGGGAGATGGTGGTGAAGAAGTACAGTGTGAAAGCTTACAATTTAACTAAGTAGAAATAAAGTTACTATGTGAACAAAAATCATATCAGATATGGATATTCATAATTAAATGTTACAGGAGGATACAGTAGAGTCAAAGGTGAATCATTGAGATGGCTGTAGATACCTTGTAGCAGTGTGTGCAAAAGCCAGAGGAGAAGTTACAAGATGGTTGCTGGAGGCTTGTAGAAGTTTGTGCAAAAGCAAGAGGAGAAGTTACAAGATGGTTGCTGGAGGCTTGTAGAAGTTTGTGCAAAAGCCAGAGGAGAAGTTACAAGATGGTTGCTGGAGGCTTATAGAAGTTTGTGCAAAAGCCAGAGGAGAAGTTACAAGATGGTTGCTGCAGGCCTCTTAGAAGTTTGTGCAAAAGCCAGGGGAGAAGTTACAAGATGGTTGCTGGAGGCTTGTAGAAGTTTGTGCAAAAGCCAGAGGAGAAGTTACAAGATGTTTGCTGGAGGCTTGAAGCAGTTTGTGCAAAAGCCAGAGGAGAAGTTACAAGATGGTTGCTGGAGGCTGGAACAAAGAAGAGATAGTGAGATATAGTTTGGAACTGGACCAGTATTTATGCATTTAAAAGGAGCATTTCGTGCAGACAGATTTGAGGGTTTGAAGGGGGTGGGCAGATGGTGGTGAAGAAATAAAGTGTAAAAGCTTACAATTTAACTAAGTAGAAATAAAGTTACCATGTGTACAAAAATCATATCAGATATGGATATTCATAATTAATATTACAGGAGAATACAGTAGAGTCAAAGGTGAATCATTGAGATGGCTGTAGATACTTTGTAGCAGTGTGTGCAAAAGCCAGAGGAGAAGTTACAAGATGGTTTCTGGAGGCTGGAACAAAGAAGAGATAGTGAGATATAGTTTGGAACTGGCCCAGTATTTATGCATTTAAAAGGAGCATTTGGCGCAGACAGATATAAAGGTGTGAAGAGGGATGGAGATGGTGGTGAAGAAGTACAGTGTGAAAGCTTACAATTTAACAAAGTAGAAATAAAGTTACTATGTGAACAAAAATCATATCAGATATGGATATTCATAATTAATGTTACAGGAGGATACAGTAAAGTCAAAGGTGAATCATTGAGATGGCTGTAGATACCTTGTAGCAGTGTGTGCAAAAGCCAGAGGAGAAGTTACAAGATGGTTGCTGGAGGCTTGTAGAAGTTTGTGCAAAAGCCAGAGGAGAAGTTACAAGATGGTTGCTGGAGGCTTATAGAAGTTTGTGCAAAAGCCAGAGGAGAAGTTACAAGATGGTTGCTGGAGGCTTGTAGAAGTTTGTGCAAAAGCCAGAGGAGAAGTTACAAGATGGTTGCTGGAGGCTTGTAGAAGTTTGTGCAAAAGCCAGAGGAGAAGTTACAAGATGGTTGCTGGAGGCTTGTAGCAGGGTGTGCAAAAGCCAGAGGAGAAGTTACAAGATGGTTGCTGGAGGCTGGAACAAAGAAGAGATAGTGAGATATAGTTTGGAACTGGACCAGTATTTATGCATTTAAAATAAGCATTTGGTGAAGACAGATTTGAGGGTGTGAAGGGGGTGGGGAGATGGTTGTGAAGAAATGCAGTGTGAAAGCTTACAATTTAACTAAGTAGAAATAAAGTTACTATGTGAACAAAAATCATATCAGATATTGATATTGATAATTAATGTTACAGGAGGATACAGTATAGTCAAAGGTGAATCATTGAGATGGCTGTAGATACCTTGTAGCAGTGTGTGCAAAAGCCAGAGGAGAAGTTACAAGATGGTTGCTGGAGGCTTGCAGAAGTTTGTGCAAAAGCAAGAGGAGAAGTTACACGATGGTTGCTGGAGGCTTATAGAAGTTTGTGCAAAAGCCAGAGGAGAAGTTACAAGATGGTTGCTGGAGGCTTATAGAAGTTTGTGCAAAAGCCAGAGGAGAAGTTACAAGATGGTTTCTGCAGGCCTCTTAGAAGTTTGTGCAAAAGCCAGAGGAGAAGTTACAAGATGGTTGCTGGAGGCTTGTAGAAGTTTGTGCAAAAGCCAGAGGAGAAGTTACAAGATGGTTGCTGGAGGCTTGTAGCAGGGTGTGCAAAAGCCAGAGGAGAAGTTACAAGATGGTTGCTGGAGGCTTGTAGAAGTTTGTGCAAAAGCCAGAGGAGAAGTTACAAGATGGTTGCTGGAGGCTTGAAGCAGTTTGTGCAAAAGCCAGAGGAGAAGTTACAAGATGGTTTCTGGAGGCTGGAACAAAGAAGAGATAGTGAGATATAGTTTGGAACTGGACCAGTATTTATGCATTTAAAAGGAGCATTTGGTGCAGACAGATTTAAGGGTTTGAAGTGGGTGGGGAGATGGTGGTGAAGAAATACAGTGTGAAAGCTTACAATTTAACAAAGTAGAAATAAAGTTACTATGTGAACAAAAATCATATCAGATATTGATATTGATAATTAATGTTACAGGAGGATACAGTATAGTCAAAGGTGAATCATTGAGATGGCTGTAGATACCTTGTAGCAGTGTGTGCAAAAGCCAGAGGAGAAGTTACAAGATGGTTGCTGGAGGCTTGTAGAAGTTTGTGCAAAAGCCAGAGGAGAAGTTACAAGATGGTTGCTGGAGGCTTGAAGCAGTTTGTGCAAAAGCCAGAGGAGAAGTTACAAGATGGTTTCTGGAGGCTGGAACAAAGAAGAGATAGTGAGATATAGTTTGGAACTGGCCCAGTATTTATGCATTTAAAAGGAGCATTTGGTGCAGACAGATATAAAGGTATGAAGAGGGAGGGAGATGGTCGTGAAGAAGTACAGTGTGAAAGCTTACAATTTAACAAAGTAGAAATAAAGTTTCTATGTGAACAAAAATCATATCAGATATGGATATTCATAATTAATGTTACAGGAGGATACAGTAAAGTCAAAGGTGAATCATTGAGATGGCTGTAGATACCTTGTAGCAGTGTGTGCAAAAGCCAGAGGAGAAGTTACAAGATGGTTGCTGGAGGCTTGTAGAAGTTTGTGCAAAAGCAAGAGGAGAAGTTACAAGATGGTTGCTGGAGGCTTGTAGAAGTTTGTGCAAAAGCCAGAGGAGAAGTTACAAGATGGTTGCTGGAGGCTTGTAGAAGTTTTTGCAAAAGCCAGAGGAGAAGTTACAAGATGGTTGCTGGAGGCTTGAAGCAGTTTGTGCAAAAGCCAGAGGAGAAGTTACAAGATGGTTGCTGGAGGCTGGAACAAAGAAGAGATAGTGAGATATAGTTTGGAACTGGACCAGTATTTATGCATTTAAAAGGAGCATTTGGTGCAGACAGATTTGAGGGTTTGAAGGGGGTGGGCAGATGGTGGTGAAGAAATAAAGTGTAAAAGCTTACAATTTAACTAAGTGGAAATAAAGTTACCATGTGTACAAAAATCATATCAGATATGGATATTCATAATTAATATTACAGGAGAATACAGTAGAGTCAAAGGTGAATCATTGAGATGGCTGTAGATACCTTGTAGCAGTGTGTGCAAAAGCCAGAGGAGAAGTTACAAGATGGTTGCTGGAGGCTGGAACAAAGAAGAGATAGTGAGATATAGTTTGGAACTGGCCCAGTATTTATGCATTTAAAAGGAGCATTTGGTGCAGACAGATATAAAGGTTTGAAGAGGGAGGGAGATGGTGGTGAAGAAGTACACTGTGAAAGCTTACAATTTAACTAAGTAGAAATAAAGTTACTATGTGAACAAAAATCATATCAGATATGGATATTCATAATTAATGTTACAGGAGGATACAGTAAAGTCAAAGGTGAATCATTGAGATGGCTGTAGATACCTTGTAGCAGTGTGTGCAAAAGCCAGAGGAGAAGTTACAAGATGGTTGCTGGAGGCTTGTAGAAGTTTGTGCAAAAGCCAGAGGAGAAGTTACAAGATGGTTGCTGGAGGCTTGTAGAAGTTTGTGCAAATGCCAGAGGAGAAGTTACAAGATGGTTGCTGGAGGCTTGTAGAAGTTTGTGCAAAAGCCAGAGGAGAAGTTACAAGATGGTTGCTGGAGGCTTGTAGCAGGGTGTGCAAAAGCCAGAGGAGAAGTTACAAGATGGTTGCTGGAGGCTGGAACAAAGAAGAGATAGTGAGATATAGTTTGGAACTGGACCAGTATTTATGCATTTAAAAGAAGCATTTGGTGAAGACAGATTTGAGGGTGTGAAGGGGGTGGGGAGATGGTGGTGAAGAAATACAGTGTGAAAGCTTACAATTTAACTAAGTAGAAATAAAGTTACTATGTGAACAAAAATCATATCAGATATAGATATTCATAATTAATGTTACAAGAGGATACAGTAGAGTCAAAGGTGAATCATTGAGATGGCTGTAGATACCTTGTAGCAGTGTGTGCAAAAGCCAGAGGAGAAGTTACAAGATGGTTGCTGGAGGCTTGCAGCAGTGTGTGCAAAAGCCAGATGAGCAGTTACAAGATGGTTGCTGGAGGCAGGAACAAAGAAGAGATAGTGAGATATAGTTTGGAACTGGACCAGTATTTATGCATTTAAAAGGAGCATTTGGTGCAGACAGATATGAAGGTGTGAAGAGGGTGGGAGATGGTGGTGAAGAAGTACAGTGTGAAAGCTTACAATTTAACTAAGTAGAAATAAAGTTACTATGTGAACAAAAATCATATCAGATAGGGATATTCATAATTAAATGTTACAGGAGGATACAGTAGAGTCAAAGGTGAATCATTGAGATGGCTGTAGATACCTTGTAGCAGTGTGTGCAAAAGCCAGAGGAGAAGTTACAAGATGGTTGCTGGAGGCTTGTAGAAGTTTGTGCAAAAGCCAGAGGAGAAGTTAAAAGATGGTTGCTGGAGGCTTGTAGAAGTTTGTGCAAAAGCCAGAGGAGAAGTTACAAGATGGTTGCTGGAGGCTGGAACAAAGAAGAGATAGTGAGATATAGTTTGGAACTGGACCAGTATTTATGCATTTAAAAGGAGCATTTCGTGCAGACAGATTTGAGGGTTTGAAGGGGGTGGGCAGATGGTGGTGAAGAAATACAGTGTAAAAGCTTACAATTTAACTAAGTAGAAATAAAGTTACTATGAGAACAAAATTATATCAGATATGGATATTCATAATTAAATGTTACAGGATGATACAGTAGAGTCAAAGGTGAATCATTGAGATGGCTCTAGATACCTTGTAGCAGTGTGTGCAAAAGCCAGAGGAGAAGTTACAAGATGGTTGCTGGAGGCTTGTAGAAGTTTGTGCAAAAGCCAGAGGAGAAGTTACAAGATGGTTGCTAGAGGATTATAGAAGTTTGTGCAAAAGACAGAGGAGAAGTTACAAGATGGTTGCTGCAGGCCTCTTAGAAGTTTGTGCAAAAACCAGAGGAGAAGTTACAAGATGGTTGCTGGAGGCTTGTAGAAGTTTGTGCAAAAGCCAGAGGAGAAGTTACAAGATGGTTGCTGGAGGCTTATAGCAGGGTGTGCAAAAGCCAGAGGAGAAGTTACAAGATGGTTGCTGGAGGCTGGAACAAAGAAGAGATAGTGAGATATAGTTTGGAACTGGACCAGTATTTATGCATTTAAAAGAAGCATTTGGTGCAGACAGATATGAAGGTGTGAAGAGGGAGGGAGATGGTGGTGAAGAAGTACAGTGTGAAAGCTTACAATTGAACAAAGTAGAAATAAAGTTTCTATGTGAACAAAAATCATATCAGATATGGATATTCATAATTAATGTTACAGGAGGATACAGTAAAGTCAAAGGTGAATCATTGAGATGGCTGTAGATACCTTGTAGCAGTGTGTGCAAAAGCCAGAGGAGAAGTTACAAGATGGTTGCTGGAGGCTTGTAGAAGTTTGTGCAAAAGCCAGAGGAGAAGTTACAAGATGGTTGCTAGAGGCTTATAGAAGTTTGTGCAAAAGCCAGAGGAGAAGTTACAAGATGGTTGCTGCAGGCCTCTTAGAAGTGTGTGCAAAAACCAGAGGAGAAGTTACAAGATGGTTGCTGGAGGCTTGTAGAAGTTTGTGCAAAAGCCAGAGGAGAAGTTACAAGATGGTTGCTGGAGGCTTGTAGCAGGGTGTGCAAAAGCCAGAGGAGAAGTTACAAGATGGTTGCTGGAGTCTGGAACAAAGAAGAGATAGTGAGATATAGTTTGGAACTGGACCAGTATTTATGCATTTAAAAGAAGCATTTGGTGCAGACAGATATGAAGGTGTGAAGAGGGAGGGATATGGTGGTGAAGAAGTACAGTGTGAAAGCTTACAATTTAACAAAGTAGAAATAAAGTTTCTATGTGAACAAAAATCATATCAGATATGGATATTCATAATTAATGTTACAGGAGGATACAGTAAAGTCAAAGGTGAATCATTGAGATGGCTGTAGATACCTTGTAGCAGTGTGTGCAAAAGCCAGAGGAGAAGTTACAAGATGGTTGCTGGAGGCTTGTAGAAGTTTGTGCAAAAGCCAGATGAGAAGTTACAAGATGGTTGCTAGAGGCTTATAGAAGTTTGTGCAAAAGCCAGAGGAGAAGTTACAAGATGGTTGCTGCAGGCCTCTTAGAAGTTTGTGCAAAAACCAGAGGAGAAATTACAAGATGGTTGTTGGAGGCTTGTAGAAGTTTGTGCAAAAGCCAGAGGAGAAGTTACAAGATGGTTGCTGGAGGCTTGTAGCAGGGTGTGCAAAAGCCAGAGGAGAAGTTACAAGATGGTTGCTGGAGGCTGGAACAAAGAAGAGATAGTGAGATATAGTTTGGAACTGGACCAGTATTTATGCATTTAAAAGAAGCATTTGGTGAAGATAGATTTGAGGGTGTGAAGGGGGTGGGGAGATGGTGGTGAAGAAATACAGTGTGAAAGCTTACAATTTAACTAAGTAGAAATAAAGTTACTATGTGAACAAAAATCATATCAGAGATAGATATTCATAATTAATGTTACAAGAGGATACAGTAGAGTCAAAGGTGAATCATTGAGATGGCTCTAGATACCTTGTAGCAGTGTGTGCAAAAGCCAGAGGAGAAGTTACAAGATGGTTGCTGGAGGCTTGCAGCAGTGTGTGCAAAAGCCAGATGAGCAGTTACAAGATGGTTGCTGGAGGCAGGAACAAAGAAGAGATAGTGAGATATAGTTTGGAACTGGACCAGTATTTATGCATTTAAAAGGAGCATTTGGTGCAGACAGATATGAAGGTGTGAAGAGGGTGGGAGATGGTGGTGAAGAAGTACAGTGTGAAAGCTTACAATTTAACTAAGTAGAAATAAAGTTACTATGTGAACAAAAATCATATCGGATATGAATATTCATATTTAAATGTTACAGGAGGATACAGTAGAGTCAAAGGTGAATCATTGAGATGGCTCTAGATACCTTGTAGCAGTGTGTGCAAAAGCCAGAGGAGAAGTTACAAGATGGTTGCTGGAGGCTTGTAGAAGTTTGTGCAAAAGCCAGAGGAGAAGTTACAAGATGGTTGCTGGAGGCTTGTAGAAGTTTGTGCAAAAGCCAGACGAGAAGTTACAAGATGGTTGCTGGAGGCTTGTAGCAGGATGTGCAAAAGCCAGAGGAGAAGTTACAAGATGGTTGCTGGAGGCTGGAACAAAGAAGAGATAGTGAGATATAGTTTGGAACTGGACCAGTATTCATGCATTTAAAAGGAGCATTTGGTTCAGACAGATTTGAGGGTTTGAAGGGGGTGGGGAGATGGTGGTGAAGAAATACAGTGTGAAAGCTTACAATTTTACTAAGTAGAAATAAAGTTACCATGTGTACAAAAATCATATCAGATATGGATATTCATAATTAATATTACAGGAGGATACAGTAGAGTCCAAGGTGAATCATTGAGATGGCTGTAGATACCTTGTAGCAGTGTGTGCAAAAGCCAGAGGAGAAGTAACAAGATTGTTGCTGGAGGCT
Organism: Discoglossus pictus; assembly: GCA_027410445.1. NCBI lineage: Eukaryota > Metazoa > Chordata > Amphibia > Anura > Alytidae > Discoglossus > Discoglossus pictus. Next base: position 42,508,182 of record CM050174.1, read on the forward strand.
GGAACAAAGAAGAGATAGTGAGATATAGTTTGGAACTGGACCAGTATTTATGCATTTAAAAAGAGCATTTGGTGCAGACAGATATGAAGGTGGGAAGAGGGTGGGAGATGGTGGTGAAGAAGTACAGTGTGAAAGCTTACAATTTAACAAAGTAGAAATAAAGTTACTATGTGAACAAAAATCATATCAGATATGGATATTCATAATTAATGTTACAGGAGGATACATTAAAGTCAAAGGTAAATCATTGAGATGGCTGTAGATACCTTGTAGTAGTGTGTGCAAAAGCCAGAGGAGAAGTTACAAGATGGTTGCTGGAGGCTTGTAGAAGTTTGTGCAAAAGCCAGAGGAGAAGTTACAAGATGGTTGCTAGAGGCTTGTAGAAGTTTGTGCAAAAGCCAGAGGAGAAGTTACAAGATGGTTGCTGGAGGCTTGTAGAAGTTTGTGCAAAAGCCAGACGAGAAGTTACAAGATGGTTGCTGGAGGCTTGTAGCAGGGTGTGCAAAAGCCAGAGGAGAAGTTACAAGATGGTTGCTGGAGGCTGGAACAAAGAAGAGATAGTGAGATATAGTTTGGACCTGGACCAGTATTTATGCATTTAAAAGGAGCATTTGGTGCAGACAGATATGAAGGTGTGAAGAGGGTGGGAGATGGTGGTGAAGAAGTACAGTGTGAAAGCTTACAATTTAACAAAGTAGAAATAAAGTTACTATGTGAACAAAAATCATATAAGATATGGATATTCATAATTAATGTTACAAGGGGGACGGAAGTTTGTGTCTGACTGGAGCAGAAGTGTGTGGAGAGAGCTCCAGGGCCAACTCTGTGTTTTGGCCCTAAATTCCTACATAGAAGGGGCAGAGTACCTTTTTTCAATATTGGGGTAGTAGGAAGAGGTCACCTCTAACCCCCGGGGGACCCTGAGCCTGCTCTATTAGCAGCACAACAGAGCTAGTATCTGTGGATTTAGAGCCTGACAGCCAGCCCAGCAGACCCTGTGGTGAGAGGCAAAAAATGGAAGGAAGCCATTCATAGAAATACAATATACTGTATTTTTCCGTGTATAAGACGGTATTTTTTACCATTTTTTTAAAGTCTAAATTAGGGGGGTCATCTTATACACGGAATGTTACAATTAGATACCCTGGTCTGATACAGTAATGCTGCATCTGGCCACTAGATTTAAGGCAGGAGAAAAAAAGACACACATTTGGAAATGCATTTGGTTCCAATTAGATTGGATTACACTGCAAGTGTGTATATAAAATGTGTATTTTATTAGTTTTGCTTGTGTTACACATATATTTAAGGGCACTTTCTGTCATGATTTTCACCGATTTCCATTCCAGCTCAATATCTTTATGATCACATCACCTATTACTCAGTCGCGATGTGCAATTGCATTTTTCCGGTGTAACACAGGATCACAAAGATATTGAGCTGGAAGGGAAATCAGTGAAAATCATGACAGAAAGTGCCCTTAAATATATGTGTAGCACAATAAAAACTTATAAAATACAAATTTGCATATTTATATATTTATTTATTTCTGAATTTTGGTCTCTAAAAATAGGGGTCATCTTATAGGTGGAAAAATACGGTAATTTGAAAATGTATTTAGGAGCCAGAAGTGCAAATTAGTAACCATGGCTACTAGGAATTTTCCACCCTTGTCTTATCAAACCAATAAAAATTTAGGTAACTAAAGAAACTCCCAGAAGTGTCTTCTAGTAAGTCTTTCAAAATCTATGAAGGTGCTTTTTTCTAGGGCCACTATAGTAATGTGAACTTTTTTGAAATGCACTTTATTACACCAAATTATAAACTATGTACAATTAAGAATCTAAATCATAGGGGTGTATTTATATGGATACATTACACAATGGAGACGTAATGATTAATCACTCCAGAATTGTCATTTCCATCTTACTCCACAGACCAGGGGTTACGAACCAACACAGCCTAAGCGCCCGTGCACCCCTATGATTGGAGCACAAATGTGCTTGATCAACCTCGGTTTTGATTGAGTGACCTGTTTTCATGCGGTCTTATACTCAACAATCCTGTCTTGTTACTTGGAGACCAGGTGTGAAAACCACTGCTGGAGTTTACTGAGGAAGCCTCCAACAAAAAGGTGTATTGAGTAGTCATAGGCATCTTGTAATTAGATGCCTTATATTCCTCCAATTCCAAAGGTTTAATGATTTGTATTATTTACGTAGGCAATTAGATGCATATAAAATCCTACAACAAATAATGTTCCCCTCAGGAATGTGTGAAACAGCAAAACTAATTTACTTTATTTTGGACCCACACTATAAAACTCCCCTACTTCAAAAGGACATTCATCTTGCACCAGATGTTGGCAGAGTGGATAGGATTATCACTAGCTATACCAAAAACATCTAAATTAAAAAAAGGTTAGCTTTTAGGAGACTTTTTCTCCTTATGTCATTTCTCTGGATAATCAAATTATAAACATATAGGGATTTACATGATCTAATTATTTTAATTCAATTTAATACATTATTACTGCTCAATATTTGGCCTAGATTAGTGAATAGATAGCATCCATAAGCTTAAATACTGATACTATAGGGATCACAATATACCACAATACTAGTTGGTTTTATAAAATCTTGTAACACATCTATCCGTATTCCTTTAAGGCCAAGGGCTCGGCCTTGCCATGCATTAACACAGCCTTCAGCAAGGCTTAAATTTGATATAACAGCAAATATTATGTCATAATTAATGTAAGTTACGGAACATGTGTGCCTTCCAGGAGATAGCATGAGTTTTTCCATCTCAAAGTAAATCCTGAGAACTACAAATAAATATGTAGTGACTGCAAAGGTAAGGAACTGAATGGCAGCTCTAATAAGTTAAGATTAACATTTTTTATTAACTTGAGCAAATTGCTAAGGATCCAATAAGATATCCACCAATAAAATATCTATCCAAAAAAGTTTCTCATCATCACCAAGTTTCTCATCTCAAACTTAACATGTCAAACACTGAGCTCCTTATTTTCCCACTTTCTACTACAGCAGCCATTACTCAAAAGCCCATTGTCTTGGGGTTCTTCTTGATCCTGCCCACTCTTTCATTCCACATATATATTTACTTACCAAATCTTACTTAAAATTCATTTTAAAAATCTCTCAAAAATACACAAGACACAACTAAAATTCTAATTCATTCTCTCATCATCTCTCGCCTTGACTACTGCATCTCTCTCCCAGTTGGCCTCCCCATCACCTGTCATGCCCCACTCCAATCTATAATCTGTCTCCACTGGCTTCCCATAACTTTCAGAATATTAAAAATCATAGAAAAGCCCTAAACAATAATGAACTCCCATATATTTCTGCTCTCATCTCAAAATACTCCCCTACCCTCCCCCTCCGTTCTGCTAATGCCCTTCTTCTTTTCTCCTCTCTTATCACCTCTTCTCACTCCTCCTTCAGGACTTTTCTTGTGTTGGCCCAATTTTTTGGAACTCCTTATCTCCCTCCACTAGACTTTCCTCCCAACTCAAGTCCTTCAAAACCTCACTAAAATCACATCTATTTAATAGAGTTTGCTAGTTTTAATCCTATAGGGTGCATGAGAAAGCCCTCTGTATGCAAGAGTCTGTGCTCAATGCCAGTGCCGTCTATTCATTAAATCTGTATTGATATTGTTTTTATGTTTGGTTTCATCCTACAGTATATATGGCGCTGCAGAAGATGTTTGCGCACTATAAATACTAGATAATAATAATCACCAAGTACTATTTACTATAATTGAATCACAAAATCACCAGACTTCTACCAAAAAAGCACTAACCACTCTTAGCAGTGTTGCCCTTCAGTTACCACACAATACATTGTTATTAAGGACCCATGTAGTCATATTACTAATATATACTCTTGGACAACTACTAATCAAAAAAATTATAAGGTCATTAGAATGTAAAACAAATAATGCAGCCTCTATCTTATTATATATGAAATGATGCTAATCTGTAATTTACAATTTTATTTTCTGCTGATCAACTTGCTTGGGTAGGAGGAGACTTTGAATGCACATGTAGCTAACATCACAATAGGAATAAAGAAGTTGTAACTGCCAGTGATACAGTTTGACTAATGGAAAGTTATTAACACACCCTTCTGAGAAAGTAGAACTTGAAGTAAAAATTTGTATATAAAAAGATTTTTTTTTAAAGTAGTTTGTGTTTATTTTTTTGCTTTATAAAAATATTTGCTACAATGGTCCTTTAAAATTAATACAATAGACTGTATACATGTGAACAGAACATAGGGCCCCTATCCCCATATTCTAGGATATTGCTCCATACAATATAAATACATACTGATTTGTAGAAGAAAATACTGAAAAAGATATATAGCTTCACTGTGCCAACAAAAGATAGGAAAGGCAAAAAAAAACTGCTCTTTCAACTCTATGGAGAGACTCTCTTTCAATTTCTGTACAGAGCAACAAAAATATTTAAAAAATACATAAAAAGCATTTACAAATATTGATGGGCTCTGATTACAGTATTACAGAAAAAAAGGCTTTTCTTTTATATAAAGAGTCCATATTAAGTCTTCTCTACTTTTTTTTTTAGAAAAGGCTTTTAAATATTTATGACCAATATAAAATCCATTTTTTTCCCATTCCAGTACATTTACTAGAGCAACATTCTCCTTACTCCATAGGAACAATACAGAGTGAAACGTCTTCATTTACACTTTGATTCACGCAAAAGCAACATCAAATACTCATAATAACCTGTTGTTCAGGCATGTCAGACTTTCGTGACCCTATGGACTGTGGCACGCCAGCCACTAGCCTCAGAGCTCACTCAAGCTCATGCTCATTGCTTCTATGACCTCTTCTATCCATTTCTGCCTTTCCTATCCCTTCGTGTGCCTTCAATATTTCCCACTATACAACCGTGCCACACTGCTTTCCAGATCTAGAGACAATTGTTTCTATAATCCCCCAATAGCAGCACATTTTATTAACTTGTTTTAATGTTGTTTAACAACTGAACACAATAGCAGGGTCCATTCAGCCCATTATGGGTTATTGGGACATATCAATCAATTCCAAGTTAAAAACACATGTTCATTCCTCATAAGTAAATTTTTATTCCTGTGTCCCAGCATCTCTACTCTCCAAATGCTTTTTGTTTTAATCTAAAATACAAACATTGTATAAGTACATTTATACTTTGATAATTTTAAATGTATCGGCTGACTGGCTTTCCATTTCCCTTCTTATGTGAAGGACCCCCGGGGTGGAACCAGCGTGCTGGTATCTGCAGCAGGGGTCCCTTGACATGGTAGGACCAAGTGCCGGCGGAGGAAGCAAGGGGGCAGGCCTCGCGCAAGAGGTGCGGTGGCTCTGCCCCCTCAGGCAAGCACAGGCGCCATTTTAGCTTCACTCCCCGGCAGGCAGGGAACCAGGCAGCAGCAGGAGCGCAGGAGCAGCCGCATGGTGCACATAGAGTGGTTTGATTTTGTGTGCATATTTCATAAATGCACTACAGTGTAGGGTAGGGATTAGACAGTGTTTTATCTTCTTGTTCTTCCTTCCTTCCTTTATTTCTTTGGGGGAGGGCCTTATATTTCTTATCTATTGTGTGGATCAGCTTTGTTTCACTTTCCCTAGGGGTGCTTATAGTTAGGTGTCATACCCAGGTGTGTGCCTTTTGTGAGTGTGGTGGCTGTGGTGTGCTTGTGTGTTCTTCATTTTTCACCCCTGTGTTATGTCTGTGGGTATGGATGTGGGGGAGTCAGTGGGTTCAGAGCGCATCCTGGTGGAGGTGTGGTCCAGAGCCATCAGCCATGGGGTGAGATGGTTAGTAGACCGTCTGGGCTGTGGACAGGCTGCTGCAGCACCTGCGGCAGACTCTATTAAGGGAGAAGAACCCTCCTTTATCTGCGAGGGAACAGTCGGTGGTGGCTGTTTCCCCCAAGGGCATTGGGAGCAGCATTCCTCCCCACAGAGTCACGCAGGGGTTTTCTAGGTCTCAGAACCAGCCGAGGGAGGAGGTAAGGAGATCCAGTCGCAGCCATGCTGCCGGCAGTGGCTCTAGGCCAGCAGGCAACTCTCAGAGCAAATCCCCACAGCGCTCTAACGGGGGTTCTTTATCCATGCGGCCACCGCAGAGCGAGTCTAGGCTTCATAGGAACCAGAGGGGTAAAAATTAAAAGGAGTGCCACCAGGGCTCCGACACCTCAACCTGGAGTTGGGCTAGCGGGAAGCGGGAGTGGTCATAACGTGCCAACCTTGAATTCGCAGGGCTTGCCGCCATCCCTATCGTCGCAGCTGAGAAAAAAGAGAAGCAAAGTGGAAAAAGAGATGGTCGCGGAGACCATGAGAGTTGGAAAGAAGCAAACCGCTCAGCCACCAATGCGGTAAGCATTGACGGTTTAATACCCAGCTGGGGGGGCCGCGGCCGTGAAGGACCTAATTAGTAACACCAGAGGACTGACAGGGACTTCAAAAGAAGATGGTAGAGCTGTTCGGGAGGTTAGAGCCATCAGTTCTTTGACTGGGCTGTCCTTACCGTATTCCAACTACGAGTCGTCACTGGACGGGAGTGGACGGGACGACAGGTATGGCAGGCAAGGACAGCCCTCACATGGTTCTTTTTGCCTTGACAGATCATCTATGGGCAGATCTCGCTCCCATAGCCGCAGGTCCTATCAGCGCGTCAGGACGGACTCCAGTTCGGAGAGGGAATCATGTGCAACGAGTATGAAGAGCAGGAGACCGAGATCCCGAGACAGGAACAGTCCAGCCAAACAGAAGCCACGTCAAGAGCCTGCCAGGCATGATACAGGTGAGACACTCACTTTGGGCTACACTGGTAGTGGCAGGGACGTACAGTCACAGACGTTTTGGCTGGGTTAAAGGGATTCTTGAGGTTATATGATGTTAACTTGAAAAATGAAGATTTAGGAGAATGGGTGTTGGGTTTGGCAAGGCAGGCCTGCGGAGGACAAGGTACTATAGCACAGGAGAAGAGTCGTGCCTCCCGGAGTGCTTCAGGGTTAGTCTTACTGCCTTCCCCGGCAGACCCGGTAACAGCGCCAGGCGCAGTCAGGATATCCGACGGCTCAGTCAGGTCGACGGTGTTATGCAGCGTGGATAGCTTGGGTGCTTATCTGCCGCTGGAAGTAAAGGAGCGGTTCTGGAAGAGGGAATTTATCAAAATATTCTCATTGCTACCCTCATCAAGATTCAGGGATATCCAGGACAAAGGGCCGGTGTTGGGCGAGCCAGAGCGAAAAGGCTTAAGGAAGATTCCTAAGATGTTTGAGAACTGGCTACAGGCATTGTCGATCTTGGCGTGTGTCATCAGTGAGAGGTCTCCAGAACAGTTTTCAGTTGGTGTGCAGACATCTCTCCTTCCCGCAGGTTTGCCGGTAGCGAGAGGGTGGTTGGTATACAGACAAGGCGTGGTGGCCTCAAGTGCCTGGTATTGGGATCCAAAGGGGATCATGTGTCCATATGGCTGGTTTGGGATCAAAAAGGTGATCATGTGACCATGTGGCTGGTTTGGAGATCCCGTGTGAACATATGCCCGGTCTTGGGATCCAGAGGTTGATCAAGTGACCATGTGGTGGTATACCACGGTGACGGAAAGAGGTCTGTGACAAGTATGAAGCCTTGAGGTTCGGTACAGCTGACTCTTCTGGTCGATAGGGAGAGGGTGGTTAAAAACAAACAAGGTGGGTTGACCTCGGAGGTCCGGTCCTAGAATTCAAGGTGAGCATGTGACCGTGTGAGGTGAAGGCCAAGAATGACCAACAGATGAAGAGGAGGTAGTTTACAGTGCGACAGGCACTGTTTGCCCCCCCCCCCCCCCTTGTGGTGAGAATTTTCTTGGGCCAAAGAAGCACGCAGTTCGTATATCACTCTCATGGAGGAAGTTATGAGCGGTTGGGGAGCCTTGCGGTGCGGCGCAGCCATCTCTTTCTCACAGGTCGGATGGAAGCAAGAGGTTGGTTAAAAAATGGATGAGGTATGTCGACCACCGTTGATCAATGGGGTGATCAAAGGTAATCAGGCAACCATTGGACCGGGTCAGCCCAGGACAGAGCGGGGCCTAAAATCAGTGGCCAAGTTTCCTGGTGTAGCAGAAGAAAAAATTAGAAAATAAGTCAAATTGGGCAGGATGGCAGGCCCGTTTGCGGAACCCCCTATACCTTGTTTACGGATATCCCCTTTGGGTGTGGTGCCAAAGAAAAACTTGGAAAGTTTAGACTCATGCATCACCTGTCATACTTGAACGGGCAATCAGTCATTGATGGTATTGACAAGAATCGGTCGTCAGTTTCATACACGCCGTTTTACTAGGCGACCGAGATAGTTCGAAGTCCAGGAGTCAGGTTATGATAGCATGGTGCATTATTTGGACGACTTCCTGTTCGTGGGGTCCAAGGGGACAACAAGTGTGGGCGCACCTGCTGGCCACATTCTCCAGAGTGGCGCATTCTTTTGGGGTTCCGTTGGCAGACCACAAGACTGAGGGTCCAACCACCTGCCTTAGCTTCGTGGGCATCTTCAAAAAATTCAGATGGAGTGCAGTTTACCATTGGAAAAAGTAAACGATTTAAGAGGCGAGTTGGCGGCGCTAGCAGGTGCGAGGAGGGTGTCTTTTCGGCGGCTCCAGTTTATTCTTGAAAAGCTTGTGTTCGCATGTAGAATCATTCCCATGGGAGGGATCTTTTGTCGTGGGATCGTGGTAGCTACAGTTGGTATCTAGCAGGCACACCACGTTGCAAAGACAACGGCATTTATAAGAGAGGACGCGGCGGTTTGGTGGCGTTCTTGGAATCCTTCAATGGTAGGGCATTGATCCACACGTGTAGACAGTCTAACATCCTGCTGGCCTTGTTTACCGACGGATTTGGTGCATATTTTCGTAACCAAGAAGGCCTAACCAAGAATTTTAGCCTTCCTGGAACTATTTCCTATCGTTGTCTCAGGATGTATGGAGAAGACAGTAAGGATAGGCAAGTCATCTTTTCTCGGACAACATGGCAGTGGTCCACACGGGGAACAACATCACGTCGTCATTTAGACTGGGCATCAGGTTGCTTTGACACTTAGTTTTGGCCTGCCTTCGTTTGAACATATGTTTAGAGCATGTTTCGGGCAGGGATAACAGTATAGCTGACGCACTGTCTCGTTTTCAGTGGGGACGTTTCAGACAGCTGGCATTCCAAGCAGCGGGGGTCGCTTGACATGGTAGGACCAAGTGCCGGCGGAGGAAGCAAGGGGGCGGGCCTCGCACGAGAGGTGCGGTGGCTCCGTTCCCTCAGGCAAGCACGGGCGCCATTTTAGCTTTTCTCCCCGGCAGGCAGGGAACCAGGCACCCACCCACCCTCCCTATTGTAAGAGTATTTGATATTGTTAAGTTTTATATATTGAAAAAAAAACAAAAAAACATTTATATATATAATAAAATAAAGAATGTGTTAAAAAAAAAAAAAAGTAAATAAGAAATATTGTAATATATTAAGTCATTATTCATGTTTATATGTGGTTTGTTGCAGCAGAGTTTTAATAAGTTGTGTTGGGGCGGGTGGGGGAGTTGCCCGGGCCAGTGGTGAGAAAGGGCCGTCCCTACCGTGGGAAGGTGTGACGACGGCACAGAGGTTGACCTCTTGAGCGTGGGCTCAAGGGATGGGGTTACTGCCAAGACCGGGGCTCCTCCCCCGTTGTAGTGAAATTACATATGCCATTTTCATATGATAACAATAAAACTCGCTGCGGCCAGTTGTACCTCCAACGGTTGTTTTGTATCATTTTTTGGGGGGGGTCAGGGACTTTGAGTCTTGCCAGGTCATGGTCTGGCATGCAAATCCAGAGTCCAATGTCACTAAGAAACCTGTTACATGCAGGCTGTTTTTTCCAGTTAGCTGTGATGTGGCACATTTGTATAGTGTCAGATCGGTTACAGCTGTATGCTATTTAGTTTGGACCTTTCCTGTTTTATGCTACCACACGCGACCAGCACTGTTGCTGGGTGCTCTCACGTCCCGTGTACCAATGTACTCCCTAAACCCCTAACCCCCTACACCCCTTGCCGGTCCTAACTCTAAACCTAACCCCCTAACCCTAAGTGCCTAACCTCCTAAAACTAAGTCCCTAAGCCCCTCTCTACACCCCTTGCCAGCCCTAACCCTAAAGCTAACCCCCTACACCCCTTAGCGCCCCTAACCCTAACCTCCTAACCCTCTTAGCCTAAGACTTACCCCGTAAAACTAATTCCCTAAGCCCCTATCCCCCTACACCCCTTCCCGACCCTAACCCTATAAACCTAACCCGAAAACCCCTAACCACTTATCAGCCACAAGGAGACAGCTTTATAGGCGCAGGGCAGTGCAGCATGCGTTCACATAACAGATACACATGCACGTGTGGTAGCATAAAACAGGAAAGGACCTTTAGTTTATTTGGATACCTCCTTGCGCTGCCTATATAATGCATTATGTAAAAGTTATTATACAGTGCAGTATTATATTGTGTTGTATGGGACATAGAGGTGAGAGGAGGAGTACCAGGCCTTAAGAAGAGCAATGCAGGGCGGCATCCTGTCTGAAGGGCGGGGGGGAGATCCTGCCTGAGGGCTGACTTGGGGCATCCTGCAATTTGCAGCTATGTTGGATGCATCATTTAATTGTGGAGATATCTGAGAGATTTGTTGGAGCATGTCTGTGAGGGAACAATTGGGCACATGCTGTCTTTGTAGGGAGATTTGGGGTATCCTACCTATGAGCGGATTTCAGGGACTCATCAATGTTGGAGCTAAAAAATGAAGCCACTGTTTACTTTACGTCTGATAAACTCATCCCAGCATGAGAGTCTTCTCTAGGGAATCATATCTTCTGATGATATGCCTCAGTCTCGTGATCAAACCTTCCAGTGAACAGTTTGTCTTGATTTCCTGAAGTGTTGATTTATTGGATCTTCTTTCAGCCCAAGGAACCATAAGCAGTTTTCTCCTCTCCACAATTCTCCTGCGCTCAGACATCGTTATGGTCCAGCTCCTACATCTGTATGTTTCTACTGGGAATAGCATGGCATGAACTATGCAGACCTTTGTTGATAGTGTAATATCTTTACTTTTTACTAGCTTGTCCAAGCTTGCCATAGCTTTCCTCCCCAGAAGCAAACATCTTTTAATGTCATGACTACAGTCTCCATCTGAAAAAGTCTTGGATCCAAGGAAAATAAAACCTGTACCTGCCTCCACTTCTTCCCCATCGATTTGCCATGCTCTTCATCTTTTTATCATTGATCAGCAGGCCAGCTTTTGGATCCTATCTGTCTTTGTACAGACATTTGGTTATCCTGACTATGAGAGGACTTCAGGGACTCATCAATAATGTTGGAGTGTAAAAGGAAGCCGCTGTTTACTTAGGGCCTCATTCTATTATCGGCCGTAAATCGTCCGCAAAGCTGCGATTCCTTGCGGGGCTCCCGTTACCTTGCAATTCAATTATACGGCGCCGCAAGGATATCCCCTTACGGCCGGCCGTATATCTTGCAACCAGCCGTAAGCTCAGAAATCTTTAAAAGCAAAAATAAATTCAAGACGGCACTATAAAGCTCTGTAAATGCTAGGGATCATAATGGGGGACATGAGGATTAATAGCAACCCCCTCTCAAGCTTGCACATCAGCCCAAATCCGAGATTACATTAACTGTTTATTTTCCGGCCGCAGCGTGGGCGGGTCTGAGGTGCTCAAAGCCCTCTGGACTTTTTCCATGGATATTTGACATAAATTAAAAAAATAATTATTTACGGATTTGAGTGTAGGGGAATGTTGTGCTATGAATGCTAACACCTACAATCACTTTATAGTCTCCTCAGAGTGCAGGATGGCTTTTTTATGGCTTTGTTATGTGCTTAATTGTGTGCCTGCGGGACCTTTTTGCTGCGTAAGCTGCGGCTCGGTTTTAGCCTTGCAAAGAGGGTTCCCGGAGCAATTGAATAGAAACCAGGATTTTCTTGCGGCCGAAACTCTTGCTGCCGTTTAAGATCAAAGGCTTTCCTCCGGCGCGTGCTGCCGCAAGGGATAACAAGGCGCCGGCCGCAAGCCGGCCAGAGTCCCCGGCCGGAAGGGAATAGAATAGGCAAATAGCTTGCGGCCGGTCCTTGCGGCCCCGCATCTTCTACGGCCGATAATAGAATGAGGCCCATAGTCTGGTAAATCCATCTTATAAACATACAGGTAAATAACAGGACCATTGTATTTAACCCCTATATTGCCAGGTGGGGCCTGCACTGCATATAATGTGTCACTAAGGCAGCCCATTACACTATGTATGACTGCCATAATCACCCAGCGCAGCGAGCAATACACGCCTCCTGTCACTGGGACACCCGAATAAAGCTCCCGGCGGCTCTCTCCGCTCCCCACCTCCGCCATTCCTACAATAAATCCCAGGAAAGTCCCGTACAATATAGCAAGTCCACCATAACACCGAGCACTGTGAGCCCAGAGCTGCACTGAGCTACCGGCCAATACCGGCCTGTACCACTAAATGCGGAAATGGAGGAGTGTCTGGAATGTGTTCACAACAATATCACTATTTATATAATGAAACAGAAGAGAAACATTTCAATAGTAATTTACTATTATTGGCAGAAAATGATAAAGACGGCATCATAAATAGAAAACATCATACTTTGTTATAACTTCCCTCTATACAACAAGTTATCATCTATTGCAGCACCGTGTGACGTCACGGGAAAAAGGAAGGAGCTGAAATAGGGGGAGTTGAATCAAGAATACAAAATACTATGTCAGGATTACAAAATACCACACTTTACTATAACATCCCTCTACACAACTTGGTCTGTTTCAAGTTATCATCTATTGCAGCACCGTGTGACGTCACGGGAAAGAGGAAGGAGCTGAAATAGGGGGAGTTGAATCAAGAATACAAAATACTATGTCAGGATAACAAAATACCACACTTTACTATAACATCCCTCTACACAACTTGGTCTGTTCCAAGTTATCATCTATTGCGGCACTGTGTGACGTCACGGGAAAGAGGAAGGAGCTGAAATAGGGGGGGCGGGAGCTATGTGCAGTGTCAGCCAGTTCTCTTCCACTAAGCACACAGAGGCCTGCCAGTTCTCATATTAGGTTACACGGCTGCCGATTTACCTATTAGTATACAAACAGTTTAGTTAAATAGAGATTTGGAGCCATTAAATAAGCCTTTATTTAAAATGTATTTATTGAAGAACTATCAATAAAAATAGAGGCATTTTTTTTAGAATGTAAACATTAATAATACAGCCTTTATTTTGCATGCAAATAGATTGCTGTGGAATCTACCATTTTGGTTTCTGCTAATCTTTCCTGTTTCATCCCTGCCAGCAGTGGAGTACAGCGGCCATTAGGTGGCTTGCCAATACTTTGTTCAATTTGTTCTTAGAGTGAGGGCTAGAGTTAGGGTTGGGGTTTAGAGTTAGGGTACTGGCAGATTATAAGCGTTACACAGTAAAATAGAGTTGCGCACAGCTCGCCCCTATATTACTATGTAAATATTTTCCTCTGCCACTAACCTAACCCTAAGTCTAATCCTAAACCCAAAGTCTAAACCCGAATTCTAACCCTAACAACAAATTGATCATAGTCTTGGCACGCCACTGTTGCGTCACCTAGTGGTCATTGCATGCGGCTGCTGGCAGGGATGAAATGCTCACAAGGTTACATGTTAACATCTAACTAAGAAAGTAAGAGACGGAATCGAAGAAAATGGAGCGCTAGAAGAAAAAAACAATTGCAAATAAAAGTTAAAATGTTGTGTAAATTGTATTTGCCTTCCAAAATCAATTGCCCATTTATCAAGCTTAGTTATTTAAAATATAAGATAGAACATTTTTGTGTAAAACGGTGGATCTTCTAAAAAATACGGCAAAGGTTCCAGATATAAGTTAAAATTATAGATAATAATGAGTATGTTATATTAATTTTAATGATGATGTTAAAAATACTTATTGCAGTAAACATACATTAAAGTTTGTACTTTTTAATTTACTTGATTTAAAATAATTATTTAATACATCCATTCTAGGACCCCACAGCCTTCCTTATTGGTTAGCTGTCTTTTAAATGTAATGGTACTTGTATGTTGTGTTGTTTAGTCATTCAGTCATGTCCGACTCTCCGTGATCCTGTGGACCTCAGCACGTCAGGCACAACTATTGTTATGTCTCTGGTTGTGTTTATCCATAAGGTTTTCTTGGAAAAGAGTGGGTTTCCAGTTCCTTCTTCAGTAGACCACCAATTGTCTGTCCTCTCTGCTATGACCTGCCCATCTTGGGTGACCCTACATAGTGTAGCTCACAGCTTCACTGAGGAACACAAGCCCCTTCACCATGACAAGATAGCGATCCAGAAAGCGAGCTTGGTTTAGCTGACACTTTTCCACTGTGCAGATAGAGGCTTCCTGTGCATCCAAAGTCACCTGCCATCAGGAATTATTAAATTACAAACCAAGGCCCCTATGCTAATCCCTGAAAAAGTACTTTACGAGTGCCCTAACTGCAGAGTAAACCCTACCTAGCTATGTTACTCACCCATCCCTAAAACCTTGAGAGCAAACTGCTACGGGTCACTGCTACCAGTGAACTTCACGACAAAGCTGAAAAGCAAGGCATAAATCTACATTGAGTTATGCAATGAAAATAGATTCCAAGTTACTCCCTGACACCCAAACCCTATTCTAATAAGATTTTATGGATTACTCGCAAATTAGGGCAGTGTTGTAACTGAAAAAAGCAGAAGAAAGATTTACGGGTACCAGAGACCACTCACATCAGAAGCCTTTAAAGTGACAGTATAGCACAAAAAGCACTACAAAATGATGACATTTCAACATTATTTGCCAGTTAATAATCCGGTCAACATATGTGTAATGAAAAAAAAAAAAACACACAAAAAAGAAAAAATACAAAACAAAAACCTCACACACAGCATGGGCGGACAGCCAAGATGTCTGGGAGTAAGGTTGCACACACATTTGGAGTTTCGCCACTCTAAAATCGACTAAGCGAGAAAATAAATAAATAAATAAATAAATATATATATATATAAATATATATATACACACTAGTGACATGCCCGTACAGTTGGACTGTTGATCAGCTGAGGAGAAAGTGTCAGCAATAACCAAGTGTGCAGTGTAAAAAGGCTGCGCGCGTGAGGCCAAACGTGTGTTTAGGTGGGTTAGTTAGTGTTGTAATATGGCGTCATTTTCATGTGTTACTTGGCTCCCAAACATTTTCCGTCCGTTGTAATGGTATATTTTGTATCTACTACGTTCCTGGCTAACTCGTACGTGCCTGGCGGTGATCTGCGTTCCTCAGTCTCCTCCTCGTTTTCATTTTTTTTCGGCCGCCATTTTTTTTTCTCGCTTAGTAAATTTTTGAGTGCTGAAACTCAGCAATTTCGGTTTAAATTTGCGTGCAAACTCACTCCCAGGCGTCCTGGCGTCCCCCCCCCCCGTGCTGTATGTGAGTGTGTTTTTATTTTATTTAAATTTTTTGGCTTGTTGTTGTCATGTTTTTGGATTTCCGTAGTTCGGCCTTAAATTAGTATTTTTGCGAGGTCGTTCCCCCCCGGCATTGCAAGATTGTTCCTGGCTAACTCGTACGTGCCTGGCGGTGATTTGCACACTTCAATCTCCTTTAGCCTAGTTTTCATATTTTTCGGCCGTCATTTTTTTTTGCGTATTTTTGCTAGGTCGTTTTTTTTAAGCAGCTGCAACTCCCCCACCAGAAACAGAGTGTGGTGATCTGCTTTATTCAGTCGGGCTTGATAAGGCTGTTATGGCCAAACCTACCCAGCACATACACCAAGTTCCTTATATCCCTTCACCAGACAGCTGATGTCTTCAATTAGATGCAGAATTTAAAATACCAATGCAGGCTCAGCTTTATAAAAATATCAGGAACTGCTTTTATTGCTGTAGACACTTCATATCAGAGCTGACTTTTTCCTCAGACACACACACTCTGCAACACTCTGTGTATTTTCTGGACTCTGTATAAATTACCACAGACAAGGCCTCATCTGCAAGGCATCACAACATCCACTTCAGTCACACAGCCATATTACCTCCCTTTTCTTTAGGAGTATATGCCCTCAAGATGTCACCTTCTTTTTCTTTTACTGTTGATGTCTTCCAGACATGTCCCCTTCCCTTTCTTTAGGAACATATATCTTATCTAAGACACCACCACAGCAGTATCTCCATTACCTCTCTTTCCATGTAACTGAACTCTCAACTGCCTAACTCTGACAGTTACAGCCGACAACACAACATTCTAAAATATTTAACACTTAATGAACCAAACATGCATCACACAGAATCACACATCACAAGCCAATCACACATAGGCAAGCAACGTAACATACAGTAATTAGCATAACATAACATAACATAATGTAACTATAAACAGACCACACCACCGGATCACATGAGTCCAAAAAATGGTGGTCAGGAGGATCATGACACAGAGAAACTCTCAAATACCACTAGTAAATTATCTACCTATCTATCTATCTACACACCCCATCATGGAGCTGTGGGAAAGACCCAGAATCCTTCACTGCAAGATGACCTAGGCTTGTCTGGAAGTACTATAAACACATGATTCAAATTATAAAGAAACATGGGGCTCAGTGTACTTGAGGCAGTGGCATGTTTAAGGGGACAGCCCCCGCTAGGCCCAAAGTGTACTAATGGCAGTGACATGATTAAAGGGTCAGCCCCTGCTAAACCCAAAGTGTAGCAATGGCAGTGACTAATGGTAGTGACATGGTTAAGGGCTAAGTCACTTCTATGCCCAAAGTGTAGCAGTGAAAGTGACATGTTTAAGGCTAAGTCCCTGCTAGGTCCTAAGTGAACTAATAGCAGTGACATGTTTATGGGCTCAGTCCCTGCTAAACCCAAAGTGTACTAATGGAAGTGACATGTTTAAAGCTCAGTCCCTGCTAGGCCCAAAGTGTACTAATGGCAGTGGCATAATTAAGACTCAGTCCCTGTTAGACGCATAGTGAACTAATGGCAGTGACATATTTAAAGCTCAGTCCCTGCTAGGCCCAAAGTGTACTAATGGCAGTGACATATTTATGGTACATTCCCTGTTAGACCCAAAGTGAACTAATGTCGGTTCACACATTTAAGGGCTCAGTTCCTGCTAGGCCCAAAGTGTAGCCCTAAAGTGTACTAACGGCAGTGACATGCTTAATGCTCAGTCCCTGCTAGGCCCAAAGTGTAGTACTGTCAGTGATATGTTTAAGGCTCAGTGTTTGCTAGGCCCAAAGTGTACTAATGGCAGTGACACATTTAAGGCTCAGTCCCTGTTAGACCCAAAGTGAACTAATGGGAGTGACGTGTTTAAAGCTCAGTCCCTTCTTGGCCCATAGTGTACTAATGGCAGTGACATGCTTATGGCCACAGTCCCTGTTAGACCCAAAGTTAACTGTCAGTGACATGGTTAAGGGCTCAGTCCCTGCTAGGCCCAAAGTGTACTAATAGCATTGACACGTTTAGGGCTCAGTACCTGTTAGGCCCAAAGTGAACTAATGGCAGTAACATGTTTAAGGGCGAAGTCCCTTCTAGGCCCAAAGTGTAGTAATGAAAGTGACATGTTTAACGCTCCGTCCCTGTTAGGCCCAAAGTGAACTAATGGCAGTGACGTGTTTAAAGCTCAGTCCCTGCTAGGCCCAAAGTGTACTAATGGCAGTGACATATTTATGGTACATTCCCTGTTAGACCCAAAGTGAACTAATGTCGGTTCACACATTTAAGGGCTCAGTTCCTGCTAGGCCCAAAGTGTAGCCCTAAAGTGTACTAACGGCAGTGACATGCTTAATGCTCAGTCCCTGCTAGGCCCAAAGTGTAGTACTGTCAGTGATATGTTTAAGGCTCAGTGTTTGCTAGGCCCAAAGTGTACTAATGGCAGTGACACATTTAAGGCTCAGTCCCTGCTAGGCCCAAAGTGAACTAATGGGAGTGACGTGTTTAAAGCTCAGTCCCTTCTTGGCCCATAGTGTACTAATGGCAGTGACATGCTTATGGCCACAGTCCCTGTTAGACCCAAAGTGAACTGTCAGTGACATGGTTAAGGGCTCAGTCCCTGCTAGGCCCAAAGTGTACTAATAGCATTGACACGTTTAGGGCTCAGTACCTGTTAGGCCCAAAGTGAACTAATGGCAGTAACATGTTTAAGGGCGAAGTCCCTTCTAGGCCCAAAGTGTAGTAATGAAAGTGACATGTTTAACGCTCCGTCCCTGTTAGGCCCAAAGTGAACTAATGGCAGTGACGTGTTTAAAGCTCAGTCCCTGCTAGGCCCAAGGTGTACTAATGGCAGTAACATGTTTAAGGGCGAAGTCCCTGCTAGGCCCAAGATGTAGTAATGAAAGTGACATGTTTAAGGCTCAGTCCCTGTTAGGCCCTAAGTGAACTAATGGCAGTGACATCTTTAAAGCTCAGTCCTTGCTAGTCCCAAAGTATACTAATGGCAGTGACATGTTTATGGGCTCAGTCTCTACAAGACCAAAAGTTTACTAATGGTAATGACATGTTTATGGGCTCAATCCCTGCTAGGCCCAAAGTATACTAATAGCAGTGACATGTTTAAGGGTTTAGCCCCTGTTAGGACTAAAGTGTACTAATGACAGTGAAATGTTTATAGGCACAGTTTCTGCTAGGCCCAAAGTGCACTAATTACAGTAACATGGTTAAAACTCAGTCCCTGTTAGGATCAAAGTGTACTAATGGCAGTGACATGGTTAAAACTAAGTCCCTGCTAGGATCAAAGTGTACTAATAGCAGTGACATATTTAAGGCTCAGTCTTTGCTTGGCCCAATGTGTACTAATAGCAGTGACACGTTTAAGGCTCAGTCCCGGTTACACCGAAAGTGAACTAATGGCAGTGACGTGTTTAAAGCTCAGTCCCTGCTTTGCCCAAAGTGTACTAATAGCATTGACATGTTTAAGGGCTCACTCACTGCTAGGCCCAAAGTGTACTAATGGCAATTACATTTTTATGGGCTCAATCCCTGCTAGGCCCAATTTGTACTAATGGCAGTGACATATTTATGGTTCATTCCCTGTTGTACCCAAAGTGAACTAATAACAGTGACATGTTTAATGCTCAGTCCCTGCTATGCCCAAAGTGTAATACTGGCAGTGACATGTTTAAGGCTCAGTGCTTGCTAGGCCCAAAGTGTACTAATGGCAGTAACACGTTTAAGGCTCAGTCCCTGTTAGACCCAAAGTGAACTAATGGGAGTGACGTGTTTAATGCTCAGTCCCTGCTAGGCCCATAGTGTACTAATGGCAGTAACATGTTTATGGGCTCAGTCCCTGCTAAAACTAAAGTGTACTAATGGCAGTGGCATGTTTAGGGCTCAGTCCATGTTAGACCCAAAGTGAACTAATGGCAGTGACATGGTTAAGGGCTAAGACCCTTCTAGGCCCAAAGTGTAGTAATGAAAGTAACATGTTTAAGGGCTCAGTCTCTGCTAGGCACTAAGTGAACTAATGGCAGTGACATGTTTTTGGGCTCAGTCTCTGCTAGACCCAAAGTGTACTAATAGCAGTAACATATTTAAGGCTCAGTCCCTGCTAGGCCCATAGTGTACTAATGGCAGTGACATGTTTATGGGCTCAGTCCCTGCTAAAACTAAAGTGTACTAATGTCAGCGACATGTTTAAAGCTCAGTCCCTGCTAGGCCTAAAGTATACTAATGGCAGTGACATGTTTATGGGCTCAGTCTCTGCAAGACCAAAAGTTTACTAATGGTAATGACATGTTTATGGGCTCAATCCCTGCTAGGCCCAAAGTGTACTAATAGCAGTGACATATTTAAGGGATTAGCCCCTGTTAGGAGTAAAGTGTACTAATGACAGTGAAATATTTATAGGCTCAGTTTCTGCTAGACCCAAAGTGCACTAATGACAGTAACATGTTTAAGGCTTGTTCCCTGCTAGGCCCAAAGTGTACTAATGGCAGTGACATGATTAAGGCTCAGTATTTGCTTGGCCCAAAGTGTACTAATGGCAGTGACATGTTTAAGGCTCAGTCTTTGCTTGGCCCAAAGTGTACTAATGACAGTGACATATTAAAGGCTCAGTCCCTGTTAGACACATAGTGAACTAATGGAAGTGACATGTTTAAAGCTCAGTCGTTGCTAGGCTCTAAGTGTACTAATGGCAGTGACATGGTTAAGGGCTAAGTCACCTATGCCTAAAGTGTAGTAGTGAAAGTGACATGTTTAAGGCTAAGTCCCTGCTAGGTCCTAAGTGAACTAATAGCAGTGACATGTTTATGGGCTCAGTCCCTGCTAAACCCAAAGTGTACTAATGGAAGTGACATGTTTAAAGCTCAGTCGTTGCTAGGCCCAAAGTGTACTAATGGCAGTGACATGTTTAAAGGGTCAGCCCCTGCTAAACCCAAAGTGTAGCAATGGCAGTGACATGTTTAAGGCTCAGTCCCTCTTAGGCCCAAAGTATTCTAATGGCAATGACATGTTTAAGGGCTCAGTCTCTGCTAGACCCAAAGTGTACTAATGGCAGTGCTACATTTTAAGTTTAGTCCCTGTTAGACCCAAAGTGTACTAATGGCAGTGACATATTTATGGCTCAGTCTCTGTTAGGCCCAAAGTATACTTATTGCAATGACATGTTTATGGGCTCATTCTCTGCTAGACCCAAAGTTTACTAATGGCAGTGACATGTTTATGGGCTCAGTCTCTGCTAGGCCTGAAGTGTACTAATGGCAGTCACATTTTTACGCGCTCAATCCCTGCTAGGCCCAAAGTGTACTAATGGCAGTGGCATAATTAAGGCTCAGTCCCTGTTAGACGCATAGTGATCTAATGGCAGTGACATATTTAAAGCTCAGTCCCTGCTTGGCCCAAAGTGTACTAATGGCAGTGACATATTTATGGTACATTCCCTGTTAGACCCAAAGTGAACTAATGTCGGTGACACATTTAAGGGCTCAGTTCCTGCTAGGCCCAAAGTGTAGCCCTAAAGTGTACTAACGGCAGTGACATGCTTAATGCTCAGTCCCTGCTAGGCCCAAAGTGTAGTACTGTCAGTGATATGTTTAAGGCTCAGTGCTTGCTAGGCCCAAAGTGTACTAATGGCAGTGACACATTTAAGGCTCAGTCCCTGTTAGACCCAAAGTGAACTAATGGGAGTGACGTGTTTAAAGCTCAGTCCCTTCTTGGCCCATAGTGTACTAATGGCAGTGACATGCTTATGGCCACAGTCCCTGTTAGACCCAAAGTGAACTGTCAGTGACATGGTTAAGGGCTCAGTCCCTGCTAAGCCCAAAGTGTACTAATAGCATTGACACGTTTAGGGCTCAGTACCTGTTAGGCCCAAAGTGAACTAATGGCAGTAACATGTTTAAGGGCGAAGTCCCTTCTAGGCCCAAAGTGTAGTAATGAAAGTGACATGTTTAACGCTCAGTCCCTGTTAGGCCCAAAGTGAACTAATGGCAGTGACGTGTTTAAAGCTCAGTCCCTGCTAGGCCCAAGGTGTACTAATGGCAGTAACATGTTTAAGGGCGAAGTCCCTGCTAGGCCCAAGATGTAGTAATGAAAGTGACATGTTTAAGGCTCAGTCCCTGTTAGGCCCTAAGTGAACTAATGGCAGTGACATCTTTAAAGCTCAATCCTTGCTAGTCCCAAAGTATACTAATGGCAGTGACATGTTTATGGGCTCAGTACCTGTTAGGCCCAAAGTGAACTAATGACAGTAACATGTTTAAGGCTCAGTCCCTGTTAGGCCCAAAGTGAACTAATGGCAGTGACGTGTTTAAAGCTCAGTCCCTGCTAGGCCCAAGGTGTACTAATGGCAGTAACATGTTTAAGGGCGAAGTCCCTGCTAGGCCCAAGATGTAGTAATGAAAGTGACATGTTTATGGGCTCAGTCTCTACAAGACCAAAAGTTTACTAATGGTAATGACATGTTTATGGGCTCAATCCCTGCTAGGCCCAAAGTGTACTAATAGCAGTGACATGGTTAAAACTCAGTCCCTGTTAGGATCAAAGAGTACTAATGGCAGTGACATGATTAAAACTCAGTCCCTGCTTGGCCCAAAGTGTACTAATAGCAGTGACACGTTTAAGGCTCAGTCCCGGTTACACCCAAAGTGAACTAATGGCAGTGACGTGTTTAACGCTCAGTCCCTGCTAGGCCCAAAGTGTACTAATAGCATTGACATGTTTAAGGGCTCACTCACTGCTAGGCCCAAAGTGTACTAATGGCAATCACATTTTTATGGGCTCAATCCCTGCTAGGCCCAATTTGTACTAATGGCAGTGACATATTTATGGTTTGTTCCCTGTTGGACCCAAAGTGAACTAATAACAGTGACATGTTTAATGCTCAGTCCCTGCTATGCCCAAAGTGTAATACTGGCAGTGACATGTTTAAGGCTCAGTGCTTGCTAGGCCCAAAGTGTACTAATGGCAGTGACACGTTTAAGGCTCAGTTCCTGTTAGACTCAAAGTGAACTAATGGGAGTGACGTGTTTAATGCTCAGTCCCTGCTAGGCCCATAGTGTACTAATGGCAGTAACATGTTTATGGGCTCAGTCCCTGCTAAAACTAAAGTGTACTAATGGCAGTGGCATGTTTAGGGCTCAGTCCCTGTTAGACCCAAAGTGAACTAATAGCAGTGACATGGTTAAGGGCTAAGACCCTTCTAGGCCCAAAGTGTAGTAATGAAAGTAACATATTTAAGGGCTCAGTCTCTGCTAGGCACTAAGTGAACTAATGGCAGTGACATGTTTATGGGCTCAGTCTCTGCTAGACCCAAAGTGTACTAATGGTAATGACATGTTTATGGGATCAGTCCCTGCTAGGCCCAAAGTGTACTAATAGCAGTAACATATTTAAGGCTCAGTCCCTGCTAGGCCCATAGTGTACTAATGGCAGTGACATGTTTATGAGCTCAGTCCCTGCTAAAACTAAAGTGTACTAATGGCAGCGACATGTTTAAAGCTCAGTCCCTGCTAGGCCTAAAGTATACTAATGGCAGTGGCATGTTTAGGGCTCAGTTCCAGTTAGACCCAAAGTGAACTAATAGCAGTGACATGGTTAAGGGCTAAGACCCTTCTAGGCCCAAAGTGTAGTAATGAAAGTAACATATTTAAGGGCTCAGTCTCTGCTAGGCACTAAGTGAACTAATGGCAGTGACATGTTTATGGGCTCAGTCTCTGCAAGACCAAAAGTTTACTTATGGTAATGACATGTTTATGGGCTCAATCCCTGCTAGGCCCAAAGTGTACTAATAGCAGTGACATGTTTAAGGGTTTAGCCCCTGTTAGGACTAAAGTGTACTAATGACAGTGAAATATTTATAGGCTCAGTTTCTGCTAGACCCAAAGTGCACTAATGACAGTAACATGTTTAAAGCTCAGTCCGGGTTACACCCAAAGTTAACTAATGGCAGTTACGTGTTTAAAGCTCAGTCCCTGCTAGGCCCAAAGTGTACTAATGACAGTGACATATTAAAGGCTCAGTCCCTGTTAGACACATAGTGAACTAATGGCAGTGACATATTTAAAGCTCAGTCCCTGCTAGGCCCAAAGTGTACTAATGACAGTGACATATTAAAGGCTCAGTCCCTGTTAGACACATAGTGAACTAATGGCAGTGACATATTTAAAGTTCAGTCACTGCTAGGCCCAAAGTAAACTAATGGTGGTGACACATTTAAGGGCTCACCCCCTGCTAGGCCCATCACATATATAGTTGTGAGCGTACGGGCCGTTGCTCACGCTTGCGGGCTCGCATAGCGAGCCCGCGGCCCTCCCATAGCAAGCCCCCGGCCCTCGCAGTTGCTGGGATGGAGCGCCGAAGGCTGCGTGCAAGGGCCTCAGTTGTTGGGATGGAGCAGCCACCTCCTCCCCACAATGCCCCGGTTCGGGTTCCGGAGGGGGAGCCAGACGCCGCCACTGCCACTAGCCGAACCCGCTGCTCGCAACAACAGAGGCGTGCACCTCCTCCCCACAATGCCCCGCGCAGGGCCGCCCAGTCCCCGGTTGGGGTTCCGTATGGGGAGCCAGACGCCGCCACTGCCAGTAGCCGCACCATCCCGGAGCCAGGCAATCCCGCGGGAATGAGGTGAGAGCGCGGGTAGTTGGCGGAGGTTCAGGCCACACACGGAGCTCCGAGCTCTGATCAGTGCGGATACCTTGGGGAGGCGGGGCTAGGCCGGCCTGGGGAACAGGAAACACCGTGGATCCGCGGACTGGAGCAGGCCTCAGAGCTGGAGGAGCCGGGCCTGGGCAGCTGACTGTGAGTGACAGGGAGTGACAGGGAGATAATGTGGTCAGAGGAAGATGTGCAATCACTGAGAGCTGCCATATAAACTAATTATACACTGATCATTAACACCATGTGTATGTATATAATGTGTATTGTGTGTGTGTATAGATATTGTGTCTGTGCGTATTGTGTGTATATATTGTGTGTGTGTGTATGTATAATGTGTGTGTGTATATATATATATATATATATATATAATGTGTGTGTATATTGTGTGTGTGTATTGTTTGTGTATATATAATGCGTGTGTGTATGTATAATGTGTGTGTGTGTGTGTATATATATATATATATATATATAATGTGTGTGTATATTGTGTGTGTGTATTGTTTGTGTATATATAATGTGTGTGTATATAATGTGTGTGTATATAATGTGTGTGTATATTGTGTGTGTGTATTGTTTGTGTATATATAATGTGTGTGTATATTGTGTGTGTATATATAATGTGTGTGTATATTGTGTGTATCAACTGCGGCCCTCGCGAAGCAACTGCAACCCTCGCAAACTTTACGTCGCAACGCAAACAACATACGAGACACGTTAACACACATTACGGACTCGCAAAAATCGTCCGCAACCCGCGGACATGAAAAAATGAAAAACACAATAAATACACACAACACATACATAAAAAGCTTACCTACAGCAAGAGGGAGCATCCAGGACCTCAAAAAATAAAGTTACACCTTCATTTAACTCAAAATAAAAGAGTTTACACACTAAAGAATTCTCTAGGCGAGAGAAAAAATGGCTGACGAACAAAACGAAAACGAGGCTACAGCACTCTAACCACGCAAAACACCACAAGAAACACGCAAAACACCACAAAACACCTACGGATATTCCACTACAGACGCATACCACACATTAGCCGGCATTTTACAACAATGCGGAACTACACAACTACGCTAACGGTTCTGTCTCGCGCACGCACACTATTACACTGCACAAATTCACCATGCTTACACAGCAGCTACACACCACTAATGCTGCAGCAACATCAACACAGATTGCCAGCTCTTCAACACAATGCTTCAAAATAGCTCAAGTATATTCATTTATTAATTTGTATTATATATTTCAGTAGTACACACAAAACAACATTATCTACCTTACAATTCCATTGCCGTCATTTTTTGACGGGCAATTCGCTAGTTGTGTACTAATGGTAGTGACATGTTTAAGGGCTCAGTTCCTGCTAGGCCCAAAGTGTAGCCCTAAAGTGTAATAACGGCAGTGACATGTTTAATGCTCAGTCCCTGCTATGCCCAAAGTGTACTAATGGCATTTGCTGATAAAGTACAATGCACACATAAATGTGGAAGCTTGCACTTCTATTAAATCCATCAAATATGTGTATAAATATATATACAAAGGATATGATGCAGCAACTGTTGTTGTGCAAGGTGCACAAAACAAAAAAGGAAATCCAATTTTACAGATAGAGATACTCCTAAAATTATACCACAAATTTATACCGTCAGCCCAAGAGACATAGAACGTTTCAGTTTAAGATTACTTCTTTTACATGTTCCCGGTGCACAAAGTTATGAACATTTACGCACAGTGAATGACATAGTTTATGATACTTTCCTATTAGCTGCAAGACATCAAAACTTCATAGCAGATGATACAGAATGGGAGAGGTGTCTGGAAGAAGCAGCACTATGTCAAATGCCAAAGCAAATAAGAGAATAATTTGCATTAATTTGCATCTTTTGCCCATTGCACTCTGCATCTTTTGCGCATTTGCGGAGGTGGAGGCTCAAAGGCGCCTCACACGCGGTTAAAAACACACACGCACGACTTAGAAAAAAACAACCTCAGAACCAACCTTAACGTAACAAACACCCACACGCACGAAAAAAAAAGACCATAACGGTGGAACCGCGCTCACCTAAAAACAGTCAAAACACACCAAATACTCACAAAATATACATAAAAAGCTTACCCATAGCAAGGGGGGCACTCAGGACCTCTGAAAGTGAAGTTACACCTCCATTTAAGTACAAATTCCCAAGTTCAGACACACGAAAATCCCCTAAGCGAGAGAAAAAATGGCAGCCGAAAAAAATGAAAAAAAGGCTTATAGCACAGGATTGCCCAGCCACACACACACACACACAACCTCTGAACCAACCTTAACGGAACAAACACCCACACGCACAAAAAATACGACCTTAACGCGCACCTAAAAATGGTCAAAACACACCAAATACTCACAAAAAATACATAAAAAGCTTACCCATAGCAAGGTTGGGCACCCAGGACCTCTGAAAGTGAAGTTACAAATCCAAATTCCCGAGTTCAGACACACAAAAATCTCCTAAGCGAGAGAAAAAATGTCCCCCGAAACAAACGAAAACGAGGCTCAAAGACCCAGGACCGCCCAGCCACCTACAACTTACCCAAGTAGGGATCCGAGATAAGCTCGGAAACCCGCATTAACCCAATGGGATCCAAGATAAGCTTGGAGACCTGCATTAACCCCACATTAACCATCGCAGAGGGGGTCCCGATTGCACGGGATCGGGGACCCGTGCTGCAATGAAAATTCAAAATATCTGCGTTATGGGTCCGTAAAGGTCAATATAGACCACCATAAGTCCTTTAGTAACCCTGTCACTCATGGGGGTCAATACTGACCCCATAAAACCCCTAATTAACCCTGTCACTCATGGGGTCAATACAGACCCCCATAAGCCCTTCATTAACTATGTCACTCATGGGGGTCAATACAAGCCCCCATAAGCACTTCTTTACCCTGTCACTCATGGGGGTCAATATAGACCCCCATTAGCCATTCATTAACCCTGTCACTCATGGGGGTCAATACAGACCCCCATAAGCCCTTCATTAACCCTGTCACTCATGGGGGTCAATACAGACCCCCATAAGGACTTCATTAACCCTGTCACTCATGGGGGTCAATACAGACTCCCATAAGCACTTCATTAACCCATTCACTCATGGGGGTCAATACAGGCCCCCATAAGTACTTCATTAACTCTGTCACTCATGTGGGTCAATACAGGCCCCAATAAGCACTTCTTGAACCCTGTCACTCATGGGGGTCAATATAGACCCCCATAAGCCATTCATTAACCCTTTCACTCATGGGGTTAATACAGGCCCCCATAGACCCCTAATTAACCCTGTCATTCATGGGGCTCAATATAGACCCCTGTAAGCCATTCATTAACCCTGTCACTCATGGGGGTCAATACAGACCCCCATAAGCCCTTTATTAATCCTGTCATTCATGGGGAGCAATACAGACCTCCATAAGCCCTTCATTAACCCTGTCACTCATGGGGGTCACTACAGACCCCCATAAGCCCTTCACTAACCCTGTCGCTCATGGGGGTCAATACAGGCCCCCATAAAACCTTCATTAACCCTGTCACTCATGGGGGTCAATACAGGCCCCCATAAGGCCTTCTTTAACCCTGTCACTCATGGGGGTCAATACAGACCCTCATAAACCCCTAATTAACCCTGTCATTCATTTGGGTCAATATAGACCCCCATAAGCCCTTCATTAACTGTGTCACTCTTGGGGGTCAATACAGACCCCCATAAGCACTTCATTAACTGTGTCACTCATGGGGGTCAATACAGACCCCCATAAGCACTTCATTAACCCCGTCACTAAGGGTGGTCAATACAGACCCCCATAAGCCCTTTATTAACCCTGTCCTTCATGGGGGTCAATACAGACCCCCATAAGCCTATCATTAACCCTGTCACTTATGGGGGTCAATACAGACCCCCATAAGCCCTTCATTAACTCTGTCACTCATGGGGGTAAATACAGACCCCCATGAGCGCTTCATTAACCCTGTCACTCATGGGGATCAATACAGACCCCCATAAGCACTTCATTAACCCCTCACTCAGGGGGGTCAATAAGGACCCCCATAAGCCCTTCATTAACCCTGTCACTCATGGGGGTAAATGCAGACCCCCATAAGCCCTTCATTAACTCTGTCACTCATGGGGATCAATACAGACCCCCATAAGCACTTTATTAACTGTGTCAATCATGGGGGTCAATACAGACCCCCATAAGCACTTCATTAACCCCCTCACTCAGGGGGGGGCAATACAGACCCCCATAAGCCCTTCATTAACCCCGTCGCTCAGGAGAGTCAATACAGCCCCCCATAAGCCCTTAATTAACCCCCTCACTCATGGGGGTCAATACAGACCCCCATAAACCCTTAATTAACCCTGTCACTCATGGGGGTATATACAGAACCTTATAAGCCCTTCATTAACCCTGTCACTCATTGGGGTCAATACAGACCCCTATAAGCCCTTCATTAACCCTGTCACTCATGGGGGTCAATACAGACCCCCATAAGCCCTTCATTAACCCTGTCACTCACGGGGGTCAATATAGACCACCATAAGCCATTCATTAACCCTGTCCTTCATGGGGGTCAATACTGACCCCCATAAGCACTTCATTAACTGTGTCACTCATGGGGGTCAATGCAGACTCCCATAAGCACTTCATTAACCCCCTCACTCAGGGCGGTCAATATAGACCCCCATAAGCCCTTCATTAACCCTGTCACTCATGGGCTCAATACAGACCATCATAAGCCCTTCATTAACCCTGTCACTCATGGGGGTCAAAACAGACCCCCCATAAGCCCTTCATTAACCCTGTCACGGGGGTCAATATAGACCCCCATAAGCCCTTCATTAACTCTGTCACTCATGGGGATCAATACAGACCCCCATAAGCACTTAATTAACTGTGTCACTCATGGGGGTCAATACAGACCCCCATAAGCACATCATTAACCCCCTCACTCAGGGGGGGGCAATACAGACCCCCATAAGTTCTTCATTAACCCTGTCACTCATGGGGGTCAATATAGACCCCCATAAGCCCTTCATTAACCCTGTAACTCATGGGGGTCAATACAGATCCCCATAAGCACTTAACCCCGTTGTTCAGGAGGGTCAATACAGCCCCCCATAAGCCCTTAATTTCCCCCCTCACTCATGGGGGTCAATATAGACCCCCATAAACCCCTAATTAACCCTGTCACTCATGGGGGTCAATATAAACCCCAATAAGCCCTTCATTAACCCTGTCACTCATGGGGGTCAATAGAGACCCCCATAAGCACTTCATTAACCCTTTCACTCATGGGGGTCAATACAGACCCCTATAAGCCCTTCATAAACCCTGTCACTCATGGGGGTCAATACAGGCCCCCATAAGCAATTCATTAACCCTGTCACTCACGGGGGTCAATATAGACCCCCATAAGCCAATTATTAACCCTGTCACTCATGGGGGTCAATACAGACCCCCATAATCACTTCATTACCCCCTCACTCAGGGGGGTCAATATAGACCCCCCATAAGCCCTTTATTAACCCTGTCACTCATGGGGGTCAATACAGGCCCCCATAAGGACTTCTTTAACCCTGTCACTCATGTGGGTCAATACAGACCCCCTTAAACCCCTAAATAACCCTGTCATTCATGTGAGTCAATATAGACCCCCATAAGCCCTTCATTAACCCTGTCACTCATGGGGGTTAATACAGACCCTCATAAGCCCTTCATTAACCCTGTCACTCATGGGGTTCAATACAGACCCCCATAAGCCCTTCATTATCCCTGTCACTCATGGGGGTCAATACAGATCCTCATAAGCACTTAATTAACCCCCTCACTCATGGGGGTCAATACAGACCCCCATAAACCCCTAATTAACCCTGTCACTCATGGGGGTCAATATAGACCACTATAAGCCCTTCATTAACCCTGTCACTCATGGGGGTCAATACAGACCCCGACAAACCCCTAATTAACCCTGTCACTCATGGGGGTCAATATATACCACCATAAGCCCTTCATTAACCCTGTCACTTATGGGGGTCAATACAGACCCCCATAAGCACTTAATTAACCCTGTCACTCATGGGGGTCAATATACACCCCCATAAGCCCTTCATTAACCCTGTCACTCATGGGGGTCAATAGAGACCCCCTTAAGCACTTATTTAACCCCCTCACTCATGGGGGTCAATATACACCCCCCTAAGCCCTTCATTAACCCTGTCACTCATGGGGGTCAATACAGTCCCCCATAAACCCTTAATTAACATCGTCACTCAGGAGGGTCAATACAGCCCCCCAGAAGCCCTTAATTAACCCCCTCACTCATGGGGGTCAATACAGACCCCCATAAACTGCTAATTAACCCTGTCACTCATTGGGGTCCATACAGAGCCTCATAAGCCTCTTTTTAACCCCATCAGTCCCATAAGTGTATATTAAGACCATTATGGGCCTGTTACAACCCAACATTAACCACATAAGTGCCATGGCAGTCCTCAAGGACCATCATGACACTAAGTATAAACACTACACTGCACTATACCGCCCCAATAAAACATTAAATATCAACTAAACAGCCTCTACACTTACCTATTAAAACCTACAGTACCTACCTACCCCCTAATAACCCCCACCACTCTAATTACAGAAAATAAAAAAGCCTAAAGTCACAAAAAATACAAAATCTACATTACAGAATTTTTTTTTAAAAAAAACATTACAACCCCCCCCCCCACTACAGAAAAAAAAAATACACAGCTGAAAAGGAAATTCATATAATACATACAATACAATACATACAATATAATACATACAATATAATACATACAATATATTACAATACAATATAATACAATACAATTAAATACAATGCAATTAAATACAATACAATACACCCCTATCTAATATACAATACATTCTATCTATCTAATATACATCCCCCAATCTATCTAAATAAATACCATAATCTAATATACATCCTATCTATATAATATACATCACACAATCTGTCTAAATAAATACCATAATCTAATATACAATACATGCTATGCTATCTATATAAAACACATACCCCTAGCTAACATACAATAAATGCTATCTGTTTATAAAATAATCTAATTCTAAGCTAAAATAAAATAATTAAGACCACTTACCTTTGCAGATGTTCATTCAGATCAGCCACCTAGGGAAAAAAAAATAAAAAATTAGTGCAACACGTTTACAGTAAATAAATAAACATTCTAAATATTATACTCACCTTTCCAGCATGTCCCGTCCTTATTCTCCGGCGCAGCACCTGTTAAAAAAAAATAACATTAATACACATACATAAGCATAAAAACAAAATAAAATAAACATAATCTACATTGTACTTACCTCCCGGCGATGTGTCCAGCCTCCTCCTCCTCCTCTTGTGCCAAGCCCTGAAAAAAAAAAAAGTACTTACATCTTCACTCACGGACATCCCCGACGCTAATGAGGCTCCCAGAGACTTTTCCGTGAGAAAATAGGCAATGGCGCCTTCTGATTGGTTGAAAACGCTGTCTATCAATTTCACCCAATCAGGAGGTGCCAATGTGTGAGCCAATCCAAAAGGGATACACCCTAAAATACCACTCTGATTGGATAATGCACCTGTCAATCTTTATTTAAACCAATCACAAGGCGCAGATGCCGTCAGCCAATCACAATGGAATACACCCCCACAGGGTGATTGGTTGGAGCATCTGCGCATTCTGATTGGTTGCACTGACAACAGCCAATCACAATGGAATACACCCCCACGTACTGATTGGTGAAGGCATTTGCGCTTTCTCATTGGCTATTGTCAATGTCAATCAGTATTATAGCCAATGAGAAGGAGCAGATGTCTTCACCAATCAGTACGTGGGGGTGTATCCCATTGTGATTCGCTGATGGCAATAAAGCTTTCGGATTGGTTCAAATAAAGATTGACAGGTGTGTTATCCAATCAGAGTGGGATTTTGGGGTGTATCCCTTTCTCAGTGGTTCACAATTGGCGTCTTCTTATTGGCTGAATTTGATAGACAGCGTTTTCAGCCAATCAGAAGCCGCCATTGCCAATTTTATTCTGGATCACTCCGTAGGAAGCTCATTAGCATCTGGGACATCAGCCAGGATGTGTTTTTTTTTTTTTTTTTTAAACAGCGCGGATGCTTCCAGGGCCCATCCGGGGCATAACACGAGGAGGCCGGAGACATCGCGGGGAGGTAAGTACAATGTAGATTGTGTTAATTTTACTTGGTTTTATGTTTATGTATGTGTGCTAATGTAATGTTTTTTTTTAACAGGGGCCGCGCCGGAGAACCAAAGATGGAGGACGTGACATGCTGGGACAGGACATGCTGGAAAGGTGAGTATAATATTTAGAATGTTTAGAATGTTTATTTATTTTATGTAAACGTGTTGTATTAATTTTTTTTATCTTTTTTTTTCCCTAGGTTGGTGATCTGAAGAAACATCTCAAAGGTAAGTGGTCTTAATTATTTTATTGTAGCTTAGAATTAGGGTTGCTATATAGAGATAGCATGTATTGTATATTAGCTAGATAGGGGAATGTATAGTACATATATAGTATTTATTGTATATTAGATAGGGGGATGTATATTAGATAGATAGTATTGTAAATTAGATAGTGGGATGTATATTAGATAGGGGGATGTATATTAGATAGAGAGTATTGTATATTAGATAGGAGAATGTATATTAGATAGATAGTATTGTATATTAGATAGGAGGATGTATATTAGATAGGGGGATGTATATTAGATAGGGGTGAATTGTATTTAATTGTATTGTATTGTATTGTATTTAATTGTATTGTATGTATTATATGTATTTCCTTTTCAGGTTTGTAATTTTTTTTTCTGTAGTGGGGTGGGGGGCGTTGTAATGTATTTTTTTATTTTCTGTAATGTTCCTTTTTTTACTTTTTGTGACTTAGGTTTTTTTTTTCTGTAATGTACATTTTTTATTTTTGGTGATTTTAGTTTTTTTTTATTTTATGTAATGTAGATTTTTGATGACTTTAGTTTTTTTGATTTCTGTAATTACAGTGGTGGGGAGGGGTAGGTAGGTAGGTAGGTAGTGTAGGTGTTATTAGGTTAGTGTAGAGGTTGTTTAGTTGATATTTAATGTTTTATGGGGGGGGGTATGGTGTAGTTTAGTGTTTATACTTAGTGTCATGATGGTCCTGTTTGGTTGTAACAGGCCCATAATGGTCATAATATACCCTTATGGGACTGATGGGGTTAAATAGAGGCTTATGAGGGTCTGGATAGACCCCCATAAGTGACCGGGTTAGAATGGTGTAGTACTTAGACTTTGGGTCATGAGGGTCCTGGATGACCCTCATGGCACTTATAGTGTTATTACATGCGTTCATTACTGTGTTAGAGGGGTCTATATAGTTGAGGCACACAGTACACTCACATTGTGTGACAAACAGCATTTCAACACTTTCTTTTATTGACCGTCATTTTTTGACGGGCAAGTCGCTAGTATAACATAAAACTCTGTAAAATCCAAACATTTCAAGTTTAAACAATTGATTTGAAGAATCTCTAACATCAGGATTCAAAGTCTTCTGGTGACACAGACAAGTGTCAGTCTCCAAATATTAATGACAACTGTTTTACTCTCTTGTTTGTATGATATTTAGGAATATCCCGTCACCCCAACAGACAGTGTTAATTAACAAATCATCTGGAATGCGGCGCATAGCAAGAAAACATGTCCATATACACTGAAAAATTGTAGCTATTAATCCATACATTGCTTTATTGTTTTAATGATTTTTTAGAAATAAAATTAAAAATTTCAGTTACATTATGTTATGTTGAAAAAAAATAATAAATAAAATTATAAGTGATGTATAAGTTCACATTACACAAAACTAAAAATCTGTGTAAAAAAATGCTGATTTCAGAAAAGAAAGGAACTTTGGTAGGGGAGGGCAATGTATACCTTGAAGAATCACTGTAGTACAATATTCGACATTTATTGTTTCGAACAATTCAATTTCAAATGGGAAAACTGTTTTTAAAAAGTAAAATATACACCAACAATTGAATGTATTATCTTATATATGCAATTATGCTTTAATGGAAGCCAGGGGTGGCGTTTGACATGTGCCACCAGCGCAGTTGCACCAGGGCCCTCACCTGGGGCCCTCACCTCCAGGAGGCTCTCCTAATTCACACTAAGTCCCTTCTATCCCTCCAAACCCCCTCTAGAGCACCAACAGATTTCATAGCTCTATTTTGTACCATAAACAATAGATAGACATTTACATACAACAGGGAAAAATACTAAAAATAAATGGACAACATTCAAATCCTTACTAAATAAACATACTCATCGGCATGTACCATGTGGAAATAAAATGAATAGGAGTAAATCATATCCCATGTGGCTTAACAATGACTTAAAGATCATGATGAGGAAAAAGAAACATGCATTTAAATTATACGAGAAGGAGGGAACAGAGGCAGCTTTATGTGACTATAAGGAAATCAACAAGGCTTGCAAAAGGGCTATTAGACTGGCTAAAATAGAAAATGAGAAGTCAGTTGCAATGGAAAGTAAGACTAACCCTTAAATATTTTTTAAATATATTAATGGGAAGAAGGCCAGGAAGGAAGCTATAGGAACATTACAATGTGACACAGGCCATCTGATAATTAGTGACCAGGAAAAGGCAGATGAGCTAAATAGGTTCTTTTCGTCGGTATACACAAGGGAGGTACCAGTGGTTAGGACCCCGCAACATAATGGGGCTACACTACCTTCACTAAATAATTGGTTAACGCAGGAAGAAATGCAAAAGGGATTGGATAAAATAAATGTTAATAAAGCCCCAGGTCCTGATGGAATACATCCAAGGGTACTGAGGGAGCTGGGTTCTGTAATAGCCAAATCATTATATCTAATCTTTCAAGACTCACTCACTACAGGGTCTCTACCGGATGACTGGAGAAAAGCCGAGGTGATATCTCTATTTAAGAAGGGATCTAGAGCAAATCCAGGGAATTATAGACCAGTGAGCCTCACATCTGTAGTTGAAGCTGTAGGGAAGCTTTTAGAAGAGTTAATATGGGACAGAATACAAGAATATGTCTCTTTGAACAAGATCGTAGGTAGCAGTCAACACGGATTTATGAAGAGGTTAGTAGGAACTTGTATCAGGGCAACTCAGGGGATGTAGTCTTTTTAGATTTTTCAAAGGCATTTGATACAGTGCCACATGGAAGACTAGTGAGCAAACTAAGGGATACAGGAATTGCAGTAAATATCTGCTCATGGATCGAGAGCTGGCTAAAAGACAGGAAGCAAAGGGTTGTTGTGATTGGAACATACTCCGATTGGTCTAATGTGATAAGTGGGGTTCCTCAAGGTTCAGTATGAGGTCCACTCCTTTTTAACATATTTATTAATGATATAGAAGTAGGACTCGAAAGTAGTGTCTCCATTTTTGCTGATGACACTAAGTTGTGCAAGGTAATAAAATCAGATAATAATGTACTTTCCCTACAAAGGGATTTGCATAGATTAGAGAAATGGGCGGCTAAATGGCAGATGAGATTTAATATAAATAAATGCAAGGTTATGCATTTGGGAAGGAAAAATAGCCATGCAATCTATAATCTTAATGGAGCAAATCTTGGTGTATCAGATATTCAAAGGGATTTGGGAGTGCTTGTAGACAACCACCTAGGTAACAGCGCTCAAAGCCAAGCAGGAGCTGCAAAGGCAAGTAAAATATTAGCATGTATTAGGAAGGTTATAGAAGTAAGGGAAGCAAATATAATTCTGCCACTATACAAATCCCTAGTACGCCCTCATTTGGAATATGGAGTACAATTTTGGGCACCACTTTATAAAAAATACATTTTAGAGCCGGAAAAAGTACAGAGAAGGGCTACAAAACTAATAAGGGGAATGGAGGGGCTAAGTTATGAAGAAAGACTAACTGAATTAAACTTTTTTTTGCTATAAAAAAGGCGTCTACGAGGGTATATGATTACCTTATTTAAATACATCCAGGGTCAATATAAGGCTTTATCAAGTGGACTTTTTGTAGCAAGAGATTTTCAACTGACAAGAGGACACCCTTTGAGGTTAGAGGAAAAAAGATTTCACCTTAAACAAAGAAAAGGGTTCTTCACAGTTAGGGTGGTTAAACTGTGGAATTCTCTACCAAAGGAGGTGGTAACAGTGAATTCGATAGACAACTTCAAAAAGGGGTTAGATATATCTTTGAGTTCATTCAAGGCTATCCTAGATAACTAGCGAAGGAATATTGATCCAGGGAGAAATTTGATCGCCAGTTTCTGGGGTCAGGAAGGAATTTTGCTTTTTTTCCCCTTTTTTTCCCCTTATGAGACAATTGCTTCAATGGAGTTTTTTCTCTGTTGGCCTTCCTCTGGAGCAATTAACAATTAATAATAAATAGCGCACATTAAAAAGATCAATAGAGATCTAAAAAAGGTTGAACTTAAGGGACTAACTCTTTATTCATCCTCCAATACTATACTATTAATAATTATTTAATCAACAAATTAATTAATAAATAATCCGCATATTGCAGATCAGAGGAGATCTTAACAGGTTGAACTTGATTGACTGAAAGTCTTTTTTCAACCTTAATTACTATGTAACTATGTACCTTGATGACCAGTTTGGAAACCACTGGTGTAAATTGTTAGACCAAGACCTCTAACATACATATAACCAGAACTAACCCAATGCAAGATGTAAGAAATTAACCAATAATTAAATAATTAATGTATAATTTCTACAAGTAATAAGTTATTTTGGACAAATCAATAAACAAGAAGTTAATAAAAAAAGATATATTTTACATAAATGAATATACGGTTAGACAATGGGTTTTAGACAAACAGATAGACAGTAGGGATAAAACGATATTTACAAAAAGATACTTATATGAATACACTACATTATTACTAGATACTACACCAAACGTAAGCAATATCTTCAGAGTCCATGCCTTTAGGCCTCAGGTCACACCTCAGGTCACACCACGGCATGGCTTCTGCTCTGCTGGGCACTCCTCTGGATGGCTCTTCTGGACACACACACACACTCCTAGACTTAGACTTAGACTAAAAAACTCTCTGGAGTTTTGTATATCTTTCTTGGACACTCCCCCTTGATATGTGACTGTCCATCTCAACTGAAATAATCTCACCTCCCCCCAAACTCCATAAAAACTCCATAGATGGGAATCTCTCACACACAGATGTCCTCTTGTTTACATATAAACACTCTAGGCTAAGAGATCCCCTATTATGTTGTCTATATGATAGATGCAAGAGTCCACCACACCTAACTGTTCTTTTGTTTACCCATAAACAACCCCAGGCATAAGTCTTTTGTTACAGTATCAATGGAATAGGTAGTCACACCTCAAGTTTTTCAGGGCACAGTTTGTTTGTGATAAGTTGGTTGTGACTGAACACAATTTATAGATAATCACTTATAAAGATTTATACAACTACATATATTTTATAAGATACACTTATTAAAGACACAATGTTTAAAAATGATTACTGTATAAGCCATATCTTACAAAGATATACAAGCACTACCTCATTGGTATCATGCTGTAATAATTGTATTACAAATATAAAAAGGTTATGGGTGGTGCTATGAAAAAAAATCTAAAAAGCAAACTTATGGTTCCATTCTTACTGCGAAACATATAAAAACAAGGAAACTTTTTTAAATGTTTTTTTTTTTTATTGCATACAAATAAAAAGTGTGTTGCACTTAATCTCACCAGCAATGTATCTAAATATGGTGAATATTTCTGAAGGGACCCAAGAGAGATCCTAACTGGCTATTAAGTATACAGTGCCTATTGCATTTGGATTTTCTCTTATTATGGGGTTTGGGTATAAATCAAGCTAATATTGGATTATAAAGTAAACAAATAGCAGTAAAAATAAATTACCAATTGCTTATATAATACAGTCCCCAACTGTTTTGTAATGGTATCATAGAAATGTTATAAATATTGTGACAAAGCTGTACAGAGTTGTGGGAGAGTCCTAGAGGACAGGTGTGTGAACCTGAGACTGGAAAGAAGCATTTTCCCAATCCAGTATTGCAGGTGCTAAAATGTTCACAATGAGGCTGCAGCTGTGAAGAGGCTGAGACAGTGTTGAAAAGTCAATTGCAGCTGGGCCAGAGAGAGAGTTTTTCAGCCCAGAGTGATTGTTGCAGCAAGGAAGCAGAGATGTGAGAGAACCCTAGTGAGTCTGAGGCTGGATAGAGGCATTTGCCCAATCCAGTACAGCGGGTATTACAATGCTGTCTTATATCACAATGAGGCTGCAGCTGTAAAAAGGCTGAAAAGTCAGTTGCATCTGGGCCAGAGAGAGTGTTGCGACCCAGAGCATGAAAGCTAATAAGCAAGCCACTTAGGAAAATAAAGTGCGGTGATACCTCGGTACTTGTTGTTATTTGGTTCCAGAAGGCACGACGAGTGGTGAAAACGTTATCATGCTTTTGCTATCCTTTTGTTTAAGGGTGAAAAAGATTGCGATTACACTTTTAATTGTAACCTATAGCATTTCATGTTTTTATGATTGCTACTCTGCTGAAGTCGTTTTTACTGATCTTTCTTTGTGCTAACAATCAAAATGTATTCTCCAATTCTTTAGTTTTGTGGTGTGCTGTATTAATTAATTATTGTTTTATTGTGTTTAATTCATTTGCAGCATTTTGTCGATCTAAGAACCTGGAGGCGCTGCTTCTTTCTGAATCGCACGGTACAATTACAACAACTCATCATTGTAACAAACTTATTCTACTGGATGCTAAAATGCTAATTGTAAATAGAACTTTTAAAAGTTACATTTATTTTTTTCTTAAACACTCCTTTAATTGCTAATTAGTAACTAAATAAATAAATCAAACCATATTGTATGAACACTAAAGTGGACCTATGTGACGATCCAGGGGTAGGGTCTATTACTGCCCAGAGCCACCTGCTATAGACTACAGGTTAATTACCCACAAGGACCGTTGGGTTCTAGGAAATCTCAGCACCAGCACCCTGATATCTGGCTTCTGTATCAGTCAGGGTCTCTCCATCAGGAATCAGCACTTCCAGGGGTCACAGTAACCTTCCTGTGGTAGTGACAAGGACAGGTTACTTACAGAGTGGAGATAGGATCAGTATTGCAGCCACCAGGAGCAAATAAGAGAACATACCATTTCTATATGTCTCAGCAGTGAACTGTTTCTCTAACATATGTTTTATATACATACTATGTATATAGTGCATTATTATATTTTCCCTACGAATATGCATAGAACAATATTTAATGTTATTTTAACATATGATTTCTTGTACACACTATATAAAGCGCAGGAAATGTATTTACCGTACGAATATCCATATTTACAATATACTAACACGATGTTCCGTACTCATAATCACATATATCGTTCTCAGCAATACAGTTCATTGCTAATGCTTGCGGGCTCGCATAGTCAGCCCGCCGTAACTGCGGCCTTCGCAAAGTTCGGGCCACAGTTGTTGGCAAGGAGCGCCAAAGGCTCTCCTTGCACTGTTGGAGATGAGCGCCAAAGGCGCTAATCCCTACGACCCCGTCTGACTTTCGGGGGGTCTGTATTTGCGGAAGTGGAGGCTCTACGCCGCCTCACAAGTGGTTACAAACGCCCACAGAAGTGGGACTTTGAAAAAAAGCACAAAACACGCAATGACTAAATACGGACTTACACACAAAAAAATAAAACATAAAAAAAACACAAAATACACACAAAAATAAAATAAAAACTTCACCCACAGCAAGGGGGGACACCCAGGACGTCTGAAATTCAGGTTAAACCTCGAGTTCAGTCCAATTTAAAAAGTTTAGACACTCAAAAATCCCTTAAGCGAGAGAAAAAATGTCAGTCGAAAAAAACGGAAACGAGGCTGTAAAATTACAACACGTACACACAAAACTTACCCAAAACTCAATAACACTTCATGCGGTACGTAACACGCATTATGTGGCACGTACCACCCACAAATTCGCAACCATTTTACATGCAACAAGTAACTACTTTGCACAAAATGGCACCTGGATGCAAAGTGACGTCTGGAACGCAAATAGCGCATGCGTATAGCGTTCTAACGGTTTCTACTTTGGATCAAAGTCTATAAATACTGCACACTTTCCAGAAATTTCTAAATTTCTCCTCAGGTGATGAACAGTGTGACTGGACATTTCACTGGTGGCGTTACTTGTGAAGCAACTTCATTATCACTTTAGAAGTTTCAATCTTCAAATTTTTACACCCAATAGGTAAGCTATAATACATTAATTAATTAATTAATTAATGCATAATAAAAAAATATGCTTTAAAAAATTACCAGCAACAACCGTATTCATGTATAGTAACATTTCAAACACAGATACATGTGTACGTGCCCTAAAATAATCTCAATTTCCCCCCAAAAAAGACAAATTTCAACAAGAACATAGCTTTTATTCATATATATTTTACAACATAATTTATGCTTTTAGCAAAAAAAATTAAAACACATATATATTTCTGCTGCATTTCAACATTTCACTTTTTTTGTCATTTTCAACAGACTCTGCCTCAGCAGCGTCACTGAATAATTTGCAGCGCTGCTCGGTTTCACCCGAACTGTCAAATCTGCAGAATTGTACACATGACAAAGAAAGAAGAACAGGTAATATAAAAAAATAAATTTGCTTAACAAAAATAATATGCTATTAGTAAAAAAAAAAATACAATTTCTCTTTCTTTTTTTCAACAGACAGTGCCTGAAGAACCAGGAAGATTAGCAGCAGGGGACCCTCTGTCATTTATACACAACTAATAATACAAAAAAGGTATAGTATAACAAGTAAAAAAAAAAGAAACACCTATGCTGTTTGCTGTGCGCCAAGGTCAAAATGAAATACAAAAATAAATCAGAAGCCCCTAATACCAATAATGGTGCACACAAAAGAAGATAATCCAACAAATGTTGTTAACACATACAAAATGGAAGAATGAATCCTGTTTTGTCTGCACCAACCTCTAAGCCTAACCCATAACCTAAACCTCTAATGAAAACAGTGGATTACACAAAACAGGATAGTACAAGAAATATTGTTAACACATACAAAATGGAATTAAAAATCAGGTTTGGTGTGCCCTAACCTATAAGCCTAACACCAGAACCTAAACATATCATGTCAACAGTGGCATACACAAAATACGATAGTACAACAAATATTGTTAACACATACAAAATTGAGAAATAAATCCTGTTTTGTGTGCCCTAACCTATAAGCAGAAACCCAGAACCTAAACCTTTAATGACAACAGTGTTGTACACAAAACAGGACAGTACAACAAATATTGTTAACACATACAAAATGGAATTAAAAATCAGGTTTGGTGTGCCCTAACCTATAAGCCTAACACCAGAACCTAAATATATCATGTCAACAGTGGCGTACACAAAACAGGATAGTGCAACAAAGATTAATAATACATACAAAATTGAAGAATAAATCCTGTTTTGTGTGCCCTAACCGATAACGACGCACACTTCAACATTTAAAAACAATTAAAAAGAATGGGATAAAACACCCCCTTTACTATTTTAATTATTATCTAAGTTGCAATTGACTCCATATGTTTGTCATTCACATATGCAATTTTATAAGGGCTACAATATTTTTTAGGGCTAACGAATTTGAGGATATAGTACTCTCTTTATTTTCTATATATAATAGATTAGGGTGTAAAGGGTAAAGAACCTGCCACCCCACAGGGTATAGTGACTTTGTCCAAATGGTATATATATAAATATCAATTTGGGCTTAATTTCTTTCTTCATATATGGCCTGTGCAATGTGTCCCTCTTGGACAGCCAGCAAAGTTCGGGAACCAAAAATACAGACCCCCCTATTCCAGATACCCTCGCTTTTCCTATCGGACTAGCCTAGCCGGCTTTGTCTCTAAGCGTCGTCGGCGTGTGACTTCACGCCGCACATCTAACCCTCGACGTCGTCGTATGATGTCACGCCGCACGTCTGACCCTGATGTACATTTCAACACGATTGCGTCTTTCTCAAAGGGGAAGAACGCGTGCGTTTCCGTTGTGTTCTATTTTATAGAAAAAACATTGCCATAGCAACCTTGGAAATATCAAAAAGGCATTAATGCAAAGCATATATTCGATGATACTATATAAAAACACCACCATGAACTGAATACTCAAATTACTTAAGATGGAAAAGATAATAATAACAAAGATAACAATAGCAGAAATTGCAATTAATATTAAATAAATAGACCCATATAACAATGAAAACCAATCATGGTATTTGAATTATTATTTATAAGTTTCATTAAGTCTTATTAGGAAAGAATAATTATATATATACGTGCACAATTTTGACATGTTCAAAAGATGATAGTCCTAACTTCCATAAATACTAAAATAAATAAATAAATATTTTACCTAAAAATAATTGTGAAAACTTACTCAAAATAGAGTGTAACTATATCCAACACTAGTGAAAAGTGTT
Organism: Discoglossus pictus; assembly: GCA_027410445.1. Classification (NCBI taxonomy): domain Eukaryota; kingdom Metazoa; phylum Chordata; class Amphibia; order Anura; family Alytidae; genus Discoglossus; species Discoglossus pictus. The sequence goes on from CM050174.1 coordinate 42,551,070, forward strand.
TAAATATCCATATTTTTATATAACAACGCCATTAAATATTTGATATGGATATAATTTGGTTGATATATGTGGAATAATTGCATTAAGTGATGAAAAGTGACATTCTTATATTTAACATCATATTTATAATCATATATATTGTGATGGTTAATAAGTGCATTATAGATATATATTGAAGACTCTTTGTTTATTCAATTTTAAACAATAAAAACTCATTTTTATTTCTAAAGAGGAGATATTATTTTACCTCTCTAGACAAATATACTTTCTCTGATATGTGGTCATCTTCAAATTTAACTAGACGTCAAACTGATACAGATGTTTTTCTATACTTATTAGTAAAAAAATGACCATAAGTGATACTGATTTATATTCTTTGGTTTATTATTACTATGAGAAAAGGATTGATATTAAAGCATTTACTATATAAGTACATGAATTCCATCTTTATACAAATGTTCTCTTAAAACTCATTGTACTGGGTTCATCTCAACTCAGGAGAGCCAGGCCTCCAGGCCTACCACTCATAAATAAGCACTGAAGCTAAAGCCCTCATTAAGCCCCTCTGGTTTTTGTGCATGGAGTTTATATATCCATTTACATTCTTTCCTAAGCAATATTTTATCAATATCACCTCTTCTTGGGCCTAATTTTGCCCTATCAATGGCATAGAATTGAACCAAATTTACATCTTTGTTGTGATAGTATTTATATGTCTTGATAAGGGTGTATCAAGATCCTTTTCAATGGCATATATATATTTTCACCTACGCGGCGTCTGATTTGGCGACTAGTTTTGCCAACATAGATCCGATCACAAACACATTGGGCCACATAAATTACACCCACAGTACAACAGTTAAAGAATCCTTTAATTGCAAACTCCTCTCCTGTGTTTGGATGTATGAATGATTTTGAAGGTCTCAAAAATGTGCAGAATTTACATTTTCCACACCTGTAGCAGCCATTTAGTGGTTGTAACCATGTCTTCTTAGATTCTTTTTCTTCAAGATGACTATGAATTAGTCTATCTTGAAGATTCCTATTCCTACGGTATGTTATACTCGTATTGGGGCAAGGATTTCTTTGAGTTCTCTATCAGACAGAAGGAGATCTCAATGTTTTGAAAACATGCTTTTAATTTCTTCCGAGTTTTGTCCAAAGGTAAGGAAACATCTTATGATCTTTTCATCCTCTTTGCTCTCAGCTCTTTGATTTTGAATACTGATCAAATCAGTATATTTGTCTAGAGAGGTAAAATAATATCTCCTCTTTATAAATAAAAATGAGTTTTTATTGTTTAAAATTGAATAAACAAAGAGTCTTCAATATATATCTACTAGCGACTTGCCCGTCAAAAAATGACAGCAATGAGATGTGTATGTTTGGAAAGTTGTTTAGTTATTAATGTACATATTTGACACTTGTAAGTATTGTGATATTAAACATGTTTAGTTTTGTAAAATGTTCTCTTGGTGAACAATAATTCTTAAAGCATTTTGTATTGAAAGTATTAACATTTGAATGTAAGAACAGTTGAACTTTAAATTAATCAGTATTGTAAACTTGAGGTAATGGTTTCTTAACATGCAATTTGTATCTGAAGAATTGTTAACTTCAATATACATTAAATCCAGAGGAAAGCAAACAGTAAAAACCCTTGTTGAAACATACACAATTTTAACATGAACTTTGTAATATATGTAAGTAAGAAAATTGACATAATATTTTTTGAAACTTAAAGTTTCTTATCTGTGTAACTTTGGAACTTGAAAAAACATTTTTACAACTTGGAACATTATAAACAGTAACATAGTGAATTAATATTTTAACATAATTTTGTATTAAAAGTATTAACATTTGAATGTAAAAACAGTTGAACTTTAAACTAATCCGTATTGTAAACTTGAGCCAATGTTTTTTTTTTCATGCAATTTCTATCCAAATAATTGTTAACTTCAATATACAGAACAACAAAGTCAGAGATGCTCATCAGAGAACGAACCAACCTTAATAGGTGAGTTCTATGGCCATGATAAGCCACTCTGAGAGCTACCTCTTTTAGCTCACTTGTGCCCTTCACAGGGAGAAATATCCTGTAGTATATCAGTCTGGTGCCACTCAAAAGAGTGACCCAGCCCCGAAATACCAGGCAATTCTACCCTGAACAGGAGAAACAGCAAACCCCAGACGCGTTTCAGCCTTTATGGGCCTCGTCAGTGAGGTGCAGCTGAACTCCCTAAGGCACAGTGAGCAAGGGGTCCACGTCTGGAGTCCCCTATTACCCTAAGGGAGACCAAACCCTAAAGGTAATTTGCATATACAGAACAACAAAGTCAGAGATGCTCATCAGAGAACGAACCAACCTTAATAGGTGAGTTCTATAGCCATGATACGCCACTCTGAGAGCAACCTCTTTTAGCTCACTTGTGCCCTTCACAGGGAGAAATATCCTGTAGTATATCAGTCTGGTGCCACTCAAAAGAGTGACCCAGCCCCGAAATACCAGGCAATTCTACCCTGAACAGGAGAAACAGCAAACCCCAGACGTGTTTCGGCCTTTATGGGCCTCGTCAGTGAGGTGCAGCTGAACTCCCTAAGGCACAGTGAGCAAGGGGTCTGGAGTCCCCTATTACCCTAAGGGAGACTATACCCTAAAAGTAATTTGCATATACAGAACAACAAAGTCAGAGATGCTCATCAGAGAATGAACCAACCTTAATAGGTGAGTTCTATAGCCATGATACGCCACTCTGAGAGCAACCTCTTTTAGCTCACTTGTGCCCTTCACAGGGAGAAATATCTATCTATCAAAAGTGCAGCAATTCCAGTAGTGGCAAACGCCATTGCTATTTGACCTTGTGCCCGTACCAAACTCATTAATAAATTATACAGATAGGTTTTTCCTGATCCGCCAGGTCCATCAAGATAGAAAAAACGCTCTGTCACCATGTCATCATCTATTGCATTTTTAATGGCATTAAATGCTTGCAATTGTAAGGTATTTAAAGTTGCAAGTCTTTCTTCGGTTCTTTCTACTTGTAGTTGAATGTCATAGTCTTCAAAGTTTATGTCATCTATAAGACCTGGATCAGGCAAATTAAAACTTGCACAACTTAATCCATGAGTTACAAATACTTCTTGGATTTCCATTAACGCTTTTAAGTGTGAAATGGGTTCATTGTATCGTCGCATAAAGTCTTCAGCCATATTACTTTTAAATGTCTCCCACAAAGCTAATGCATTTGGAGCATTTGACAAGATAATAAATAAATGCAAATTGTTCTCTCATCTGCCGTGGCATTTGACATTGTGCTGCTTTTTCTAAACATCTTTCCCATTCTGTATCACCAGCTAGTAAGTTTCTATGTCTTGCAGCTAAATGGAAGGATTCATATACTATGGCCCTCATTCAATTGCGATTTGGCCAATTGAATAGGGCTCTAAATAAGCACATAACATATTTTTTTTAAAGAAGTTTTTAGTTAGTGAAAACCTTGCTTTTGGATAGATGCTTACTAATTAAAAACTTCTTTAAAAAATATATGTTATGTGCTTATTTAGAGCCCTATTCAATTGGCCAAAATGCAATTGAATGAGGGCCTATGTCATTAACAGTTCTTAAGCGTTCAAAACTTTGTGCTCTAGGAACATTTAAAAGTAATATCCGTAAGCAAAAATGTTCAACATCTCTTGGACTTACTGTGTAAATTCTTGGGATTATTTTATTGCCTCTGCTTTTTCTCGGTCTCCATAATCCATTCACAAAAACATAGTGATATGGAATTATATAAGAATATATAAGAATTGTGTTGCTTGTGAATCTGTGCAATTTAATTCAAACCATGCAGTTAATGTAGTGTGACGATCTTCACTTTGGGCCAATGCATTCATTTCATTTCCAGCATGGAAATACACTAAATGTCTTTGTGGCAAATGTACTGCTAATCTATATACTGCATGTGATCTATCATGCATTTAAAATTTTAAAAGCCGCCACATAGCTTCTGGCGCACTGACATAGCGAGCATCTACATGAGATGCAAGTTCATCATGTACTAACTCACTACTTTCAGGGTTGTCTGCACTTTTGACGACTACAGTAGCTGCATCATAGCCTTTGTAAATATATTTGTAGACATATTTAATGGATTTGATGGAAGTGCAGGCTTCTACGTTGATGTGGGCGTTGTACTTCATGAGTAAATGTGGATTGTAGGGTACTACATATCTATTGTCAACTTTTTTTCCACGAATAATGGCACTATCTCCTTCTCTTCTTTTATAAAGTGGATAGCCATCACAATTGGCATAGGTTTTGTCTTAATAATCTTTTGGAAATTCTTTGGAACATTTATTATTTTCCATACATGGTGATTGTGGATTAAGCTCACCACAGGGTCCATGAATCATGCGATGAGTAACAATCTCATATAGTCTACCATATATTTCTGGATCTGGTAGTTCAGCAGCAATGACCGCATCCACTTTGTCAGAAGTATCTAATTTATCTTTTTCTTGAAGTATTATCAGAAGATTTGCATGTGGAAGGCCTCTTTTTTGAAATTCAATGGTATATACATAAGCAAGACATTTGCCAAATAAGTGACTTATAGTGATGTCACGTATTAATTCATTTAATTTAATCTTAAAAACTCTGGCTACTAAATTTGGTCTATCAGAAGCACTTTGTCCAAGAAGTAAATTTTGTGTAATTTCTGGCCATTGTGGATTACATGTAAATGTAAGAAATAAATCGGGTTTGCCAAATTTGGTGACAATAGCCATAGCATCATTGTATCTTTCTCTCATATTTCGAGGAGATCTTTGAAAGGAAGATGGTAAAATGATGGCTTTGCCAGCTGTCATGTCTCTGCTTGTAGCCACGTCAGCAACATAGTCCATTAGTCCAGAATATTGTTCTACACGTAGTTTATCTTGTTGATATTTTATAAAGTTTAAATTGTTGGCCTCAACTTGCAAATATGAATCAATAATCCATTGTTGTGTTAGTTTTCCACCACATAAAATTGGATTAAATGCATTTCGAATGGCAATTTGAGCTACTTTAAATTCAAGCATAGAAATATTATTTCGGATTCTGGCTTTAGCATTTGGGTAACTGGGAAGTGTTAATTTTGGTTGCCAACCTACTTCTCTGTGTCGGAAAAACATGACATATGTCATTGGATCTAAATTTGGACTTAAGATACTCATATTAATGAATGGTTGCTCCTCATTTCTGGGATATATTCTAATGTCTCTTTGAAATGGTGGTTCTCCTTCATCATTTTGAAACACCATTGCAACCTCATTTGATGTTGGCAAGTTATAACAACGTTTATCAGTATGTCTGTCTCTTTTAAGCACCATATTAACCTTTGGCATTGGTAATTGATGTCTTTGTGCATGAAGTAGTTGTTCATTTTCTACTTCTGACAATTATTTATAAGCTTTACTGTAGGGATTATTGTCCATAATGTTATTTAGCTCTATAAAAACACTGGGTAAGCATTTTTTATTTTCTTCCAGCTGCATACATTGGTCAACAGCTTCCATTGTATCTAGGACATATAGTTGAGCGAATTTTCTTTGCTCTCCTTCCTCTGGATGTAAATGGGAAGTCCGATGATAAATTTGTCCTTGGACTTTAAAATAGTAAGGACCATGTCCTGGTACATTAGCAGCACTATTGTAGGATCTTATGTTTGTCTTAAAATTTTTGTAGTTTGGAAAAGTAGGTTCAGTTATAATGTTTTGTGTAAATTGGCCATCTCTGGGGCTCTGCTCAACTGACATTGAGTAGTCATGTCCCCACAACTATGAACCTCTACTGCTAAAGGTAAAGGACAATTTGCAAAGCATATAGCAGTTTGACTTTCATATTCATCAGGTGAAACGTCATGTAATGTTTCAACAACAGGTTCTAAATGCTTTGTTTTTTTTTGTGGCTTTTCTTGGTATATGTTGTATTGATTTAGGTAAAATGTCATGTAATGTTTCAGGAACAGGTTCTAAATGCTTTGTTTTTTTTGTGGCTTTTTTTTATATCTCTTTTATTTTTTCTGGTAAAATGTCATCTGATGTTTGAGGAACGGGTTGTAAATTCTTTATTTGCTTGGTAGTTTTTTTTGCATATCTTTAGTTTTTGCAGCTGATAGTCTTTTGGTTGCAAGTCTTTTGCGTTCTTTTTCTCGTTGAATTTCTTTCTCCTCTGGTGTCTGCTGGTCGGCCCATCTCTCTTGTCTTTCTCTAGTTTGACGTCTTTTTCTTCTCTTGTTTGCTCTCGTTAGTAGCCATGTTAATCTGTAAAAGAAAATAATTAAATTTATTGGGTATATTGAAATTTGGATTTACTGTTAAACATTATTGTCCATAACAGACAAATAAAAGGTAAATAAGAAAAGTGTCTGTTATATTTTGTTAAAATTTATAGGCCCTCATTGAATTGCGATTTGGCCAATTCAATAGTGCTGTAAATAAACAGATAACCTTTTTTTTTAAAATAAGTTTTTAGTTTGTGAAAACCTTGTTTGTGGATAGATGTTTACCAACTAAAAACTTATTTAAAAAAATAATGTGATGTGGTTATTAAGACCTGTATTGAATTGGCCAAATTGCAATTGAATGAGGGACAATAGTTAGGGTTGTTCTTGTTTTTTTTTCCCTTTGATATGGATGCAGAGCAAACATGTTTATTTAGTTTTCTCATTTTTTACTTATTATACTGTACCTTGGTTGAAGTGTGATTTCAATCAGAATGTTTGTTGGTCCTCTGTTGAAAGTCCTCGTCCGATGGTGTGGTCCTCTGTTGAAAGTCCCCGTCCGATGGTCTGGTCCTCTGTTGAAAGTCCTTGTCCGATGGTCTGGTCCTCTGTTGAAAGTCCTCATCTGATTGTCTTCACGCAGTATCTGTTGTAAAAGAAAAATGAAAATGTTATTTGATTTGAATGTATTTGTAATAAAGCAAAAATGTCATTATTTTGGTGTATTGTATCTGTTATCGTGAATTTTTCTATGTTGTTTTTTGTGCAACCTTTTAAAAATAATTTAAATGTATTTGTATATTCCATTTTTTTAATATATACTGTAATTGTTAATATTGTTCTTATTTTGGATATGATTGCAATGTTTTTAGCATTATCCTGTTTTGTGTCCACCACTTTTTGTATACAAATGTAGACTTGTTTGTAAGTCTTATAGCTTGGTAAACAGTAAATAAGAATATTTATTTACTTTGCTATTTGTTTGTGTGATTTTTGGTACAATCCTGTTTTGTGTCTACCACTTTTGGTATGCTTATTTCGGCTTCTTTGTAAGGCTTATAGGTTCTTAAACATTAAAGAAGAATATTAATTTAGTTTGCTATGTGTTTGTGTGATTTTTGGTACAATCCTGTTTTGTGTCTACCACTTTTGGTCTGCTTCTTTAGGCTTCTTTGTAAGGCTTAAAGGTTCTTAAACATTAAAGAAGAATATTAATTTAGTTTGCTATGTGTTTGTGTGATTTTTGGTACAATCCTGTTTTGTGTCTACCATATGTTGCATACTTGATTTGCTAAATTATTATTTTTTTTGAAGCTTTAATGTTTTTGTACAGTGCAAATGAATGTTATTTCTATTTTTGATAGATTTGTTATATTGGCGGCCATTAAACATATATAGTTGCTTTATTTTTTGTACTTGTTATACTTTACCTTGATTGAAGTGTCGAATGACAGAGGGTCCCCTCCTGGCAATCTTAATCCGCCGGTCTTCTTGTAGTGTCTGTTTTTAAAAAGAAAGTGAAATGGTTAATTGTATATTTCTTCTTTTTGATTTAGGAAAGCATGGTCTTTTTCAGCAGGTAATGTATTTTTCTATCTTACCTCTTCTTCTTTGTTGGTGTTCTTTAAAATGGATTGTGGTTCACAGTGCACGGTGCAAATTGTTGATTGACGCTGTTGATGCAGAGTCTGTTAGAATAGTAAAAAAAAGGAGAAAGATTGAGCTTTAGGTTATCTATTCAATTATTATAAATTAATGTCAGTTAAATATACTTCTTTAATGACTTTCAATTAACATTAGTTTGTTTTTGTGCCTACACACATAAATGTGCGTGTGACATATCACTATACATGAATCACATTTTAATATTTTTTTTTGTAATGTCATTTAAATATACTTGTTTAATGAGTTTTGATTAAGATTAGTTTGTTGCAGGGGCTATACACATAAATGTGCGTGCCACATGTCACTATACATAAATCACATTTTCATACTTAAAGTTTTTTTTTTTTGTCCTGTCTTGATAAAAAAATGTAATATATTATAGCTTACGTCTCAGTTCAAATTTGCACAATGTAAAGTAGGGAATTAGGAAACAATTCTCTTCTCAAGTAACAGCAGCAGTTAACTATCCAGTCACTCCGTTCATCACCTGAGTAGAAATGTAGAATTTTCTGGAAAGTAGGCAGTATTTATAAACTTTCAAGTGCCTGAGACCGTTATAACGCAATACGCATGCGCTATTTGCGTTCAAGCTTACAATTTGCGTTCCATCCGCCATTTTGTACGTATTAGTTTTCAAAATGGTGGTTAATATCAGTGTGGTACGTTCCACATAGTATGTATTTCAGTCTTGCGAGTCACTGTAGTATAGTTACGTCTGAAGCCTCGTTTTCGTTTTGTTCGGAGGCCATTTTTTCTCTTGCTTAGGGGATTTTCGGCAGTTAAAACTCGTTTTTTTCGACTTAAATGGACGTGTAAATTAACTTTTTGAGGTGCCGGATGCCCCCCCTTGCTGTAAGTAAGCTTTTTATGTGTTCGTTGTGTTTATTTCTTGTATTTCTAATGTTTTCAGGCGCGCCGTTGTCGTCTGGTTTTGCGTGTTGGGAATGGGTTGTTTCGCGGCCATATTTTTTTGCGAGGCAGCCGTAATTTGTTTGCAAAGGAACGCAGTAGGTTTTTACATGTACGACGTAGTGTATTTTTTTCTAAGTCGTGTGTATGTGTGTTAACCGCGTGTGAGGCGCCTTTGATTTATTTTTATTTTAAGTCTTGCGTGTGTGTGTAACCGGGTGTGAGGCGCCTTTGAGGTTTTTTTTTTTTTAAAAGTGGTGTGTGTGTGTGTGTTAACACAGCCGACGTTGGAGCCTCCACCTCCGCAAATGCGGACCCTCGCTTCGCGAGGATCCGCATTTGCGGGGACGTTGGGATGCTCCACCACCGCAAATGCGGCCCCTCGCTTTGCGAGGACCCGCATTTGCGGGGAACTGCGTCCCTCGCTTTGCGAGGGACGCAGTTCTTGCGGGCTCGCGTTAGCAACAACTCGTATGCTCACAAATATATATGTGATAATGCACTATTTAACCATCACAATATATATATGATTATAAATATGATTTTAAATATAAGAATGTCACTTTTCATCACTTAATGCAATTATTCCACGTATATCAACCAAATTATATCCATATCAAATATTTAATGGTGTTGTTATTATATAAAAATATGGATATTTAAACACTTTTCACTAGTGTTGGATATAGTTTTTACTCAATTTTGAGCAAGTTTTCACAATTATTTTTAGGTAATATGTTTATTTATTTATTTTAGTATTTATGGAAGTTAGGACTATCATCTTTTGCACATGTCAAAATTATGCACGAATATATATACCATTATTCTTTCCTAATAAGACTTAATGAAACTAATACATAATAATTCAAATACCATGATTGATTTTCATTGTTATATGGGTCTGTTTATTTAATATTAATTGCAATTTCTGCTATTGCCATCTATGTTATTATCTTTTCCATCTAAGTCATTTGAGTATTCAGTTCATATTGGTGTTTTTATACAGTATCATCGAATATGTGCTTTGCATTAATGCCTTTTTGATATTTCCAAGGTTGCTATGGCATCGTTTTTTCTAAAAAATAGACCACAACAGAAACGCACGCCTTCTTCCCCTTTGAGAAAGACGCAATTGCGTTGAAACGTACATCAGGGTCAGACATGCGGCATGACGTCATCCGCCGATGTGGAGTGTTAGATGTGCGGCGTGACGTCACAGGCCTACATTGCTTAGAGATGAAGCCGGCTAGGCTAGTCCGATAGGGAAAGCGAGGGTATCTGGAAAAAGGGGGTCTGTATTCTTGGCTCCCGAACTATGTTGGCTGTTCAAGAGGGACACATTGCACAGGCCATATATGAAGAAAGAAATTAAGCCCAAGTTGATATTTATATATATACCATTTGGACAAAATCACTTTACCCTGTGGGATGGCAGGTTCTTTACCCTTTACTCCCTAATCTATTATATATAGAAAATAAAGAGAGTACTATATCCTCAAATTCATTAGCCCTAAAAAATATTGTGGACTACTCTAGTTGGCTCAGACTGAAGTCTCTAACACTTACTTAAGAATAAAATTATAAGAATAAGACATAAAATTGCATATGTGAATGACAAACATATGGAGTCAATTGCAATTTTTTAGATAAAAAGTCTGATTTCTAGATAATAATTACAATACTAAAGGGGGTGTTTTATCCCATTCTTTTTAATTGTTTTTAAATGTTGAAGTGTGCGTCGTTGTTCTTGTAAATAAATGTAAATAAAGATGATTATTTTCCCACTATAAAAAAAAACAAAAAACAACTTTTTTTCTCAATTTAATATAGTGTTAAGCACTTTTAGTGGGAGTCAAAAAAACCTCCTATTAATTCTATAAGTACCCTAACCTATAAGCCTAAACCCAGAACCTAAACCTCTAATGACATCAGTGGCATACACAAAACAGGATAGTACAACAAATATTGTTAACACACAGGACCCCTTCAGCGCTCATTGCGAGCCTCTCATGTTATGTACTTTTGCTCCTCTAAGAGAGATATATATTTCTATGTATATGTAGATAAGTAATAATTAATGATTTATTCAATTAATTAATTACCGTATACTGTATACTCAAGTTAAGGCTGAAAAGGGCCCCCTCGGCTTATACTCTGGTCACTACCCCGTGTCTCTCTTTCCCCCCGTGTCTCTCTTTAACCCTGTGTCTCTCTTTAACCCTGTGTCTCTCTTTAACCCCTGTGTCTCTCTTTAACCCCATGTCTCTCTTTAACCCCCCGTGGCTCTCTTTAACCCCCGGTGGCTCTTTCCCTCCCGCCCCCATCCTCATCCTCAACCCCCCCATCCTCCACCCCCCCCATCCTCAACCCCCCAATCCTCATCTTCAACCCCCCCAACCTCAACCCCCATCCACAATCCCCCATCCTCATCCTAAACCCCCCACCTCATCCTAAATCTCCTCCTCATCCTAAACCTCCCTTTACCCCAATAATTACACCCCCCTCTTCCTTTCCCCTCACTTACCTTCCATCTGCAGCTGCTCCTCCGCGGTCCTTCCGGCTTAGTCGGTACACGCCATATGCTAATGATGTGACGTCACATGCGCGTCGCGTCATTAGCATTGGCCGGGTCCTGACGCAGCCAGAAGGAGTGCAGAGGAGCGGAGGAGTAGTTGCAGATGAAGATGGAAGGTAAGTGAGGGGAAAGGGAGAGGGGGAGGTAATTAGAGGGGTAAAGTGTGGAGGGTGTTTAGGATGAGGAGGAGGGGTTGAGGATGGGGATGGGGGGATGAGGATTGGGGGTTGAGGAGGGAGGAGGAGGGTTGAGGAGGGAGGTTGAGGATGAGGATGGGGGGTTGTGGATGAGGAGAGGGGTTGAGGATGGGGGGGTTGAGGATGGGGGGTTGAGGAAGGAGGTTGAGGAGGGAGGTTGAGGAGGGGGGATAAGGAGGGGGGTTGAGGAGGGGGAATAAGGAGGGGGGTTGAGGAGGGTGATAAGGGAGGGGGAGGGAAAGAAACAGGGAATGGAGAGGGGGGAAGAGACATAGCGGAGGGAGAGGTGGGAAGAGACACAGGGGAGGGAGAGGGGGGTAGAGGGGGGAAGAGACATAGGGGAGAAAAGGGGGGACACAAGAGAGGGGCACAGAGGGCCCACAAGAGGGGGGCACAGAGGGCACAAGAGGGACACAGGGGTCAGCACATTTCCCACCCTTGGCTCGAGTCACACATTTTTCCCAGTATTTTGTGGTAAAATAGGTGCCTCAGCTTATACTCGAGTATATAGGGTAAGTTATAATTAATTATTTATGGAATAAATTAATATATTTTATTTATAATTGATATATGCAGCGAGCAATAGGATGAAGAGCTAACAATCTGTTTGTATTTTGCATCTGCATAGGATATACATTGTGAGTGTCGGTGCCCTGCTTATAAAGTGTAATGAATGTTTGAATTGTGCATTCTAAATAGGCTGCTTGCGCGAGATAAAGCTGTTGGTTTATTGTGTAAAGCGGCATTGTATAGTCGTAATGTTATTAATGTGTTACGCATCTCGTGAGCATTTTCCTGCTTTTCTAATAGTGTATATTGTAGGTCGTAGTGTGATGTGTAAAGTGCTATGCGGTTTGCAGTGTTTTGTGCGGTCCAGGGTCGTGTAGCTTTGTTTTCATTTTGTTCGGTGCCCATTTTTTTCCTTCCTTAGGAATTTGTGTGGCGAAAATGGTCTAAATCGAGTAAAAATTCCCGTTCAACCTCACTCACAGACGTCCTGGCTGTTGCCCCATGCTATGTCTGTTATGTTTTTGGAATATTTTTAGGTGTATTTAGTGTGTTTTTCCGGTTTTTGGTTCGGCCGCTAATCTCGTAATTTTTCTTTTCTAAGTCCAGCGTCTTGTATATTTTTTTTTCTAAGTCCCGCTAAGTGCTCCGAGTTAACGGCTCGCCTCTCGTACGTACAGCGCAAAAAGTTTGACGACATCTCATAGTTAGACAACTATTATATGATATATTTTGTGAGTTTTGACACAAAGCCTTATAGTACATATATGCTCACCTGGGTCTATGTATTTCCCATATATTTCAGGCCACAAGGACAGATGCAATGTCACAATGTCTCATTACAGTGGTTCCAAAAACTTTTCTTCCAATATTTGAATCTTGATTTGGGTCTTGCTGGAACATTTGAATATTTGTAAGGGTTTTGGAAGACAAGTGGGACCTTTTTCGTCTGGTTATAGCTCATTTAAGATACATATAAGCAATGGGCCCGTTGAGCCATGTGTGGATTTGCCTGGTGTAATTTCACTGGGTCTTCGGTTATCTTCAAATAGGTCACTTCCTGATATCTTGAACCAATAGCATAAGTGCCGATTCCAGCATTCAGAGACTGTTAGGTGAGAAGTTCATACCACGTTGGTGGCCTTCTGTTGATTGAATGCCCCATTTGCCAATCACAGATCCACTCATGTAGGCCCTCCTGTAATTGGTTGTCCCGGTTTAGGCAGGGGATTTTCACAGTTGCCAAGTGTTTTTTCATGTTTTTTTTTACCCCTTTACATGTACCTTGATTTTCCCTAATAAAATTGCTGTTTTGAGCCTATGTACTGTCTCTAGTGTCTTTTAATATCTAAGAACTTCTTCATTTTACAGCAAGGTCTTCCTCCAGCGATGGGCAGACCTTCTTTGTTCGACCATTAGAGCAGCACCCTGTTGCATCTTGAGCACGGGACCTGTATCATCACAGAGATCCTTTCAAGGGCTCAGGAGCAACATATGAGACCATATAAGTGAAATATGTTGTCCGTTACTGAAATTGAGCCTCTCCTGTGTCTCTTTCCCCCCTCTCCCTCGTGTCTCTTTCCCTCCCCCTCACTTATCATCCTCCCCCCTCAACCCCCCTCCTCAACCCCCTTCCTCATCCTCAACCCCCCTCCTCATCCTCAACCCCCCTCCTCAAGCCCCCTCCTCAACCTCACTCCTGATCCTCAACCCCCCTCCTCAACCTCCCTCCTCAACCCTCATCCTCCCTCCTCATCCTACCTCCTCAACCCAGCTCCTCAACCCAGCTCCTCAGGTATGTTTCCTGGCTTGTTTATAATCCATCATGAGCTTTACTTAAAGCTATGTAATACAGCAGTTATGTGCTTAAAGGAAGCCATGTTTAAAATGGTATTAGATTAAAAGAGTGAAACCTTTGCAGGCACATTTGCATATCCCTGCCCAGGTTACCAGAATGCAGTGGAATAACTGTATTTCTTGAAATTCTGAGCAGGAAATATGTTTTTTAACTTATTTTATACTTTCAAATGTGAGCTCAAATGTACTACTCATACAGTGGATATAAAAAGTCTACACACCCCTGTTAAAATGTCAGGTTTCCGTGCTGTAAAAAAAATTAGACAAAGATAAATAATTTCAGAACTTTTTCCACCTTTAATGTGACCTATAAACTGTACAACTCAATTAAAAAAAAAATGAAATCTTTTAGGTAGAGGGAAGAAAAAATATAAAAATAAAATAACATGGTTGCATAAGTATGCACACCCTTAAACTAATACTTTGTTGAAGCACATTTTGATTTTATTACAGCACTCAGTCTTTTTGGGTATGAGTCTATCAGCATGGCACATTTTGAATTGGCAAGATTTGCCCACTCTTCTTTGCAAAAACACTCCAATTTTGTCAGATTGAGAGGGCATATCCTGTGCACAGCCCTCTTCAGATCACCCCACAGATTTTCAATTGGATTCAGGTCTGGGCTCTGGCTGGGCCATTCCAAAACTTTAAGCCATTCCTTTGTTGATTTGGATGTATGCTTTGGGTCGTTGTCATGCTGAAAGATGAAGTTCCTCTTCATGTTTAACTTTCTAGCAGAAGCCTGAAGGTTTTGTGCCAATATTGACTGGTATTTGGAACTGTTCATAATTCCCTCTATCTTAACTAAGGCCCCAGTTCCAGCTGAAGGAAAACAGCCCCAAAGCATGATGCTGCCACCACCATGCTTCACTGTGGGTATGGTGTTCTTTTGGTGATGTGCAGTGTTGTTTTTGCGCCAAACATAAATTATGGCCAAAACGTTTAACCTTGGTTTCATCAGACCATAACACCTTTTCTCACATGCTTTTGGGAGACTTCAGATGTGTTTTGGCAAAATGTAGCCTGGCTTGGATGTTTTTCTTCGTAAGAAAAGGCTTTCGTCTTGCCACTCTACCCCAAAGCCCAGACATATGAAGAATACGGGAGATTGTTATCACATGTACCACACAGCCAGTACTTGCCAGATAATCCTGCAGCTCCTTTAATGTTGCTGTAGGGCTCTTGGTAGCCTCCCAGATCAGTTTTCTTCTCGTTTTTTCATTACTTTTGGAGGCAGCTCCAGTTCTTGGTAATGTCACTGTTGTGCCATATTGATGATGACTTCACTGTGTTCCATGGTATATCTAATGCCTTGGAAATTATTTTGTACCCTTCTCCTGACTAATACCTTTTAACAATGAGATCCCTCTGATGCTTTGAAAGCTCTCTGTGGGCCATGGCTTTTGCTGGGGGATGCGACTAAGAACATTTCAGGAAGGACCAACTTGAGCAGCTGAACTTTATTTTGGGTTAATCAGAGGCACTTTAAATGATGGCAGGTGTATGCTGACTCCTATTTAACACGATTTGGAATGTGATTGCTTAATTCTGAACACAGCTACAACCCCAGTTATAAGAGGGTGTGCAGCCTTATGCAGCCACATTATTTTTCTTTTCTTTTTTTCTTCCCTCCACCTAAAAGATTTCTTTTTTTTTTTTCAAGTGAGTTGTACAGTTTATAGGTCACACTAAAGGTGGAAAAAGTTCTGAAATGATTTATCTTTGTCTTATTTTTTACAGCACAGAAACCTGGCATTTTAACAGGGGTGTGTAGACTGTTTATATCCACTGTATATAGATAGATAGATCTTAACATAGCTCTTTAATATTTAATCAGTCAATTAACGGAGTTGTTATTTTAAGTTTAGATTGTGTTATCACTTTTCATTTAGGAGACAAAGCAGAAAAGAAAGTGCATATTGGGAGTAAAATAAATCATTCCTAAACTCCCAAGTAGGTAACAAGAGATGAGTTTGGCTCCTCGTCCAATGCAAAGTCTCCATGGCCAGCAGAACGAGCCAAAACAAATTCACAATTGGATTTCTGAGTTATTTAAAATACTCCTAATTTATTGCATGCTGGGAGCTGCTGTATCAAATATCCCAAATTTCAGATAATGTGTTTACTTTTATTTACTGGTTGGGTGCCCTTTGACAGAATTTCTGGAGGCCATGCAATGTTTAATGCTTGTTGCAATCTTAAAGGGATACTGCCCTGTGCTATGATGTAGAACAATCGAAATAAAGTGGAAGAGCTATAAAAACATATTTTTTTAATTATATTTTCACAATTTTAATTGGGGTTTAAGTTTTACCTAAACAAAACTTGCTCTTATATGAATTATAGAAATTCAAATACAAGTGTAAAAGTTTTATCACTTGGCCCTTATTGCTACAAGACATCTGTATATCAGGCGATGTGACCTGCCGAAGAACACAGAACACACATATAACTGTCGCAGCTTAGAACTTGGCTGCAGATTGCTCCTAAACTTTACTCACAGAGCTCAATGTCGCTGCCCCACCATTTAAAGGGACTCTCACGTCAAGACCAAGGTTTTTTTGTTATTCTTAAAGAGCATGAAAACTGGCTACATATTGTATTATCCATTTTTCTGAAGTGAATAAATCCTGGAAAATTCTGTGTTGTTTTTACCATATTCATATGCAAATGAGCAGGGTACGCATATTAATTAGCTGGTTTAATGTGCTAATTATTATTACAGTCTGCTGGTCTGTCTCTGTAGTAGGCAAAAATAAAGACCTGCAATGTTATCTGGCAGTTATACCAATCTCTTGCCATTATTGACACACTCTGAGCTGCAGATTAGCATACTGGAATATTTCAGAACTAATTTACTGTAGAGAAAAAAGTGCTAGTACAATGTATAGTCAGTTTTGGATCTTTCCTGTTGGGTGGCCGGGAGTAGTGTAGGTAGCAGCATGTCGATGGGCCGATAGATGGCGCTGTCAACATATTACACAATTTGTAAACTGAAACTGTTACCCTACCCCCTTACACTAACCCCTAACCCTTTCCCCTTACTCTAACCCCTTACCCTAATCCTTAACCCCATACACTAACCCCTATCCCTTACCTCTTACTCTAACCTCTTATCCGAACCCCTAACCCTTACCCTTTTTATTCCCTTACCCTAACCCTAACCTACCTGTCACGACCCACTCCCTGGCTGGGTCTGTTGACCGTATTTCTGTGACTCTGGACCTTCAGCTTTGATTACAGGAACATCATGTCTTAGCCCTTGGGTTAGACTAAGCAATATTGACATTAAGTCTGACGAATCTTACTGCAAGCATATGTCCCTGGGTAAATAATACATCTACACGCCACGTCTTGATGAAAATTATGAACACTTTATTGAATTGGGTCAGCTTATTTAAAACCTTGCACAACACATTATAGGGAGTGGCTACCTTTAGTCAAACCCTCATCCCCCTCTGGACCAATGGAGTAGCCCTTAGAAGCAGCTAATTCCCTCTGTCCCATGTGACAGGGTTAATCCTTGGGAACTATCAGTCCCCTACCAGGGGCCGCCCACTAGGTGTGGCTACAAGCTCATTCTCTCTCTGGCGCTGGAGAGAGTAACATCTCTGCCCTGGCCTATGGCCCTAGTATTGAGGCTGGAAGACCCTGTACTATACCATTGTCCTACGGTGCCTGGCAGTCTGGCAAATCTCTTTGTTCTGCTACCTCCTTTGTTTACACTAAGGACCATATGGCCAACTCCTGACTGGGAGTTTATACAATGGGGGAGGGTTGACTAATTAAAACATAGCTATCACTCCATAATACAATCTACAATATAATACTAACATATTATAACCCATAACACAATATACAGTGGGTCTCCTAAACCCAGAACTCTTACTCTCCATATGGCACCAACTGTGGATGATATACCAGCCCCAAGATGGCGGCTATTGGTATATAACAGTCCCTCCTGGTAGGCACAGCTAGTGGCCAACTTGAGTTATGACAACTGCCCCCCCAAGTGTAGCCTGAGAACATCAAGGGTCCATGATTTTCTCAGCTACGCTGATACTCATAGCTCCAGTTGGCGTGATAATCCATCTGCATTTTGATGGAGTTTACCCCTACGGTGCTGTATTTGGAAATTGAATGTCTGTAGTGCCAGGCTCCATCTTAGCAAACGTCCATTTTCTACGGCTACCTTAGACAGCCAGCACAAGGTGTTATGGTCAATGGTCGTCCATATAAATAATGTTGAAGTTTGCGCAAAGCCCAAACTACGGCCAAACATTCCTTCTCCACAGTAGCATAGGCCGTTTCACGCTGCAACAATTTCCTGCTCAAATACGCAACAGGATACTCCACTCCTTGATCATCTGTCTGGCTTAGCACAGCCCCTATGCCATACATGGAGGCATCTGTCTGGACCACAAAGGGTCGGTTATAGTCCGGGGCAGCCAATACTGGGGAACAAGTCAGAGCTTCCTTGAGGTTCTGGAATGCAGTTTGACAAGCAGGAGTCCCTGTCACATCCCTGGGCAATTTCTTTTTGGTCAAATCGATCAGTGGCTTGGCTGTAGTGCTGAAATCAGGAATGAACTTGTGGTAATACCCAGTGATGCCCAAGAAAGCTAGTACCTGCTTTTTCGTCTTAGGGATAGGCCAAGCTGCAATACCCTCTACTTTGGTTGGTTCTGGCCTTAACTTCCCACTACCTACCCAGTTACCCAAGTACTGCACCTCTGCCTTTGCCCACTGGCACTTATCTGGTCTTATGGTCAACTTGGCTTGCTTAATGGCCTGCATAATTCTAGCAATATGTTCTATATGCTCCTCCCAGGTCTCACTAAAGATGGCTATATCGTCCAAGTAAGCCTGAGCATACTCCTGGTGCCCATGTAACAATTTGTCTACCAGTCGCTGGAAGGTAGAAGGGGCATTTTTCATCCCAAAAGGCATTACCTTAAATTGGAATAGTCCAAAGGGGGTGACAAATGCGGACTTCTCCCTAGCTGACTCTTCCAAAGGGATCTGCCAATATCCCTTGGAGAGATCCAGTGTGGTTAAATACTTGGCAGTACCCAACCGGTCCAACAACTCGTCCATGCGTGGAACAGGGTAGGCATCCGTTTTTGTTTTATCATTCAGCCTACGATAATCCACGCAGAAGCGAGTTGTTCCGTCTTTTTTGGGTACTAATACGACAGGAGATGCCCATGGACTACTGGATTCTTCAATAACCCCTAATTGTAACATCTTGCGTAATTCTGCTTGTATGCTTGCCCTAACAGTTACAGGGACTCAGTATGGTTGTTGTTTTAATGGGGCACATTCCCCTGTCACCACTACATGAGCTGCTAGGGGGGTACACCCAGGGTCAGTAGTAAATAAGGGTTTGAAGGGTGTTAGTTGGCATAAAAGCTGCTCCTGCTGCTCTGTACTTAGGTTTTTGGTCTGGTGAAGGCCTTCTTCTAGCGTTTTCTGCTCTGCCTTTTGCAACATGTCTGGTATCTGCCCTTCCTCTGGGTCATCCTCTGTGGCCCTGCAAATGGCTAACATATGAGCTGCTCGCTTTACATATGCTTTTAAGCGATTAATGTGGGCCACCCTGGTAACCACTCTCTCTGGATCTACCATAACCACATATGACTTGTCGCCCAATTTTTTGCTAATTGTATAAGGTCCCTTCCACAAAAACTGTAACTTATCCTGGGGCTGAGGTTCCAACATGAGCACCTCCATCCCCTCCTCCAGTTCCCTGTCACTGGTTCCTGCCTTGTAGTATCTCCTATCTCTCTCTTGCGCTTTACGCATATTGCTCCTCACAATTCCAGCCAACCTAGCCATATTTTCCCTGAAAGCTAATACATAGGTAGCCACTGGTACAGGGTGGTGACTATAATCCCCTTCCCACGTCTCCCTGATCACGCTCAAGGGTCCTCTTACAGGCCTACCATATAGAAATTCAAAAGGGGAATACCCTGTATATTCCTGAGATACCTCTCGGTAGGCAAAGAGCAGACAAGGCAACAATCTTTCCCAGTCTGGCTCCTGATCATTAAAAGTACGGATCATGTGTTTGAGTGTCCCATTGAAGCGCTCACAGAGGCCATTGGTTTGGGGATGGTAGGGGGAAGCTGTAATGTGTCTTATGCCACACATGGACCATAACTGTTCGGTCACTTTGGCCATAAATTGGGGCCCTCGGTCAGACAAAATTTCCTGAGGAAACCCTGTCCTTGTAAAGATAGTCATTAATGCCCCTGCCACCTTAGGAGCTGAGATACTGGATAAAACCAAAACCCTCAGGATACCTGGTGGCATAATCTACCATGGTGAGAATACATTTCTTGCCGGTCTTGCTAACCCTAGCCAGTGGCCCAACAATGTCTATGGCTACCCTTTGAAATGGTATCTCAATCACAGGGAGTGACTGTAGGGGAGCTCTGCTATTTTTTTAAAATGGCTGGGTCCTTTGGCACGCATCACAGGATCGACAGTACTCTTTTACATCCTGATTTAATCCTGGCCAAAAAAATACCTCTGCTACCCTACACAGAGTTTTCTTCTGCCCCAAATGCCCTCCCAGAGGAATCTCATGGGCTATTTTTTAATACCTTGCCTCTATACTGTTGTGGGACCACTAACTGCTTTCGTGGTTCCCTTTCTACCTCATCCTTCCCAGGCACCTTGATTCTGTACAACAACCCCTGTTCCCATACAAATCTATCTAGATCATCCACTGATTTGCCCTGGGCGGCCCTGTCCCTTACCCTTGCTAAAGTTTCATCTTCCTGCAATGCTATTCTAAGTTCTTCCCCCTTTGCCAAGCCTAAGGTCAATGTCGTAGCCAGCAAGTCACTTACCCTGGGTTCTGGGTATTCCATCGGGTCCTGGTTCATCCTGCATTCATTGGCTCTGGTTTGAGCTCTTGTTAAGGGCTGTACATACTGGCTCACCATGTGACCCAAATCGTTCCCTAGCAAAACATCCGCAGGCAGGTTATTCATAACTCCTACCTCTGTAGATTTACTTCCAGTGCCCCAGTCCAATTGAATGCGAGCCATTGGAATGGAAAATTGTTTTCCCCCAGCAACCATAACCCACATTTGCCTCTGTATGCAGTCTGAGGTGCGCACCCACTTAGGTAGAACTACAGTGACTGCGGATCCTGTCACGGTAACCGACAGCCCTGTGACCCCGAACCCAGACTGGTTATCTGTGCTGTTCCCCGGAGTCCTTCTGTGCTCTCCTCACCGTGTGGATCCCATGGCACCATCCCTCTGCGTTGGGAGGTCCTGCTTCAGCATCCCATTCCCCCAGATAATTCACTGCAGGCTGTCCTCTCTGATGCCTCTGAAGTGGAGCACAATCTCTTGCTATGTGCCCCTGCTGGTTGCACTTGAAGCACTCTCTATTGGGAAATCTGGGCTCTGGGTGTGCTCTGGGAACGGGTCCTGACTTGATACCCCGCTGTCCATATGCGTTCTGAGGCTGTGCCCAGGTCACATGGCTAGGCGCACTGCGTGCAAAAGGGGCCTGTCGTGTTGTCCACAAGTCTCTTGAGCCCCGGTCTGTATGCCCATTAGAGTTGGTAATCTGGGGAACTCTCTTAGTTCTGGTACTAACAAAATGGTCGGCAAGACTAGCTGCCTGGTCCCCATCTATTGGCTTCTGATCCTGCAGCCAATCCCTCAATTCTGGTGCGCAAAGTGGCAAAAATTGCTCCATTAGCACCACCTCCAAAATTTGTTCTGCTGTGGTGGCCCCTTGTGTTGACCACCACTGAGTGCAGGCACGCCTTAGTTTACACATTACCTCAACATGAGTGTCCTCTGGCCCCTTGGTAGTGCCTCTGAATCTGGCCAAAAAAGTTGCAGGGGTTACGGCATATCTGCCCAGTAACACTGTACATAAATGGTTGTAATCCATGGCTAGATGTGGAGGAAGGGCCCGACAGGCTGCGCTGGCCTTTCCAGTCAACTTAGTCAATAGTAACTTGGCCCATTCTTCAGGAGGTATGTCCTGTACCTTACATTGTTGCTCAAACTCTTGGATAAATCCGTCAATGCTGTCTTTATCATCCTGGAACTGTTTAAAATTCTGATATGCCAGTCTGACTTTTACTGGCATCTCTGCAGGGTTGACCCCAAGCCTTTGCTGAACTTGGACACTCACCCCTGTACATTCTTCCTGTATTTGCTGCTTTATTAGGTTCAGTCCTTTAATTGCCTCTTCCAGCATTATCTCGCCGGGGCAAAAGTCCCTGGCTACACTGAACCTGCGTCTTGCCTCCTTGGACATGTCCTCATACTGCTGTTCCATTTCTGGTTCTTTTCAGAGTCTCTCACCACTTGCCACCAATTGTCAGGACCCACTCCCTGGCTGGGTCTGTTGACCGTATTTGGGTGACTCTGGACCTTCAGCTTTGATTACAGGAACATCATGTCTCAGCCCTTGGGTTAGACTGAGCAATATTGACAGTAAGTCTGACGAATCTTACTGCAAGCATATGTCCCCGGGTAAATAATACATCTACACGCCACGTCTTGATGAAAATTATGAACACTTTATTGAATTGGGTCAGCTTATTTAAAACCTTGCACAACACATTATAGGGAGTGGCTACCTTTAGTCAAACCCTCATCCCCCTCTGGACCAATGGAGTAACCCTTAGAAGCAGCTAATTCCCTCTGTCCCATCTGACAGGGTTAATCCTTGGGAACTATCAGTCCCCTCCCCAGGGGCCGCCCACTAGGTGTAGCTACAAGCTCATTCTATCTC
The DNA here is from genome assembly GCA_027410445.1 of Discoglossus pictus. Lineage (NCBI taxonomy): Eukaryota > Metazoa > Chordata > Amphibia > Anura > Alytidae > Discoglossus > Discoglossus pictus. The sequence goes on from CM050174.1 coordinate 42,573,821, forward strand.
TGGCGCTGGAGAGAGTAACATCTCTGCCCTGGCCTATGGCCCTAGTATTGAGGCTGGAAGACCCTGTACTATACCAATGCCCTACGGTGCCTGGCAGTCTGGCAAATCTCTTTGTTCTGCTACCTCCTTTGTTTACACTAAGGACAATATGGCCAACTCCTGACTGAGAGTTTATACAATGGGGGAGGGTTGACTAATTAAAACATAGCTATCACTCCATAATACAATCTACAATATAATACTAACATATTATAACCCATAACACAATATACAGTGGGTCTCCTAAACCCAGAACTCTTACTCTCCATATGGCACCAACTGTGGATGATATACCAGCCCCAAGATGGCGGCTATTGGTATATAACAGTCCCTCCCTGTAGGCACAACTAGTGGCCAACTTGAGTTATGACACTACCCTAATCCCTAACCCTTACACTATGGAATTGAGCTAAATTTTGGATGAAATTCAGTAAAATCAGCAGTAAAGTCTCAGCAGCGCCATCTGGTGTCCTCTGTACACATAATAATAGAAAAAAAAATATATAGCCTTTAATGTATTACCTTTTATATACAATTATGTTACCAAGGGAGCAGCCATTTTGGTTTGACAGTACCTAGTGGACATTTTTATTTTGTTTAATTGAGTTTAAATTTGTACTGAATTATATCCCCTATATGGCATCTCTTCCCACGGGGTCTTCCCTTGGGGTCTCATCACTAATCATGGAGAGTATAAACCTGATACAAACAGGATCTTAGGATAATGTCAGAAATACAATATTTTTATTATAGCCTAAATAACTGCCCCCAGATTAACCCTGTTTTAGCCAGACAGTGATACCTAGGTAGAAAGTAAATCTATCTACATATTGGAGGAGTTGAAATTTTGGATATGATATTATTTAAACATATGTATATATATATATATATATATATATATATATATATATATATATATACTAGTAAATTTATATATATATAAATATACACTACCCCTTTTAGCTCTGATTTGCTGGAGCAGGTTTAAAGTTGCCAGCCTCTATAATCTGCACCATCATGGAAAATAAGTAGAAGATCAAGTCTTTGGCAATCACTAACACTACATCTTCTGTCAAGAAGATTACCCTTTCCAAATGCTACGTCCTGGAGGAAATGGAGAAGCAGCTTTCCATCTGGATTGATGACGAAATAGAGAGCAACATGTCTCAGCCAGGCTATCATCATGGAAAAGACCAGAAGCATCTATGATCATATCCAAAGCCAAACACTTGATGTGACCACAGGATTCTTAGCCAGCAGAGGTTAATTTGACCACTTCAAGAAGAGAAACAACCTGTATAACCAAATCACCGGAGAAGTGACAAGAGAAGCTGCTGTGGCTTTTCTTGCCACTTTGAAGAAAATAACAGAAAGAGGCAATTATCATCCAGCAATGGTATTCAACATTGACAAGACTGGACTATTCTGGAAGCGAATGCCAAGCTGCACCTACATTTCATGTGAGCAGAAGTAAGCGCTGGTGTTCAAAGCAGCAAAGGACCGGCTAACCCTTCTTCTGGGTGGGAACACCAGTGGCGATTTCAAGATCAAGCCATTGCGGGTGTACCATTCAAAAGCACCTAGAGCCATGAAGGGTATTCCAAAATACATTTTGCCCGTTATTTGGCAATTCAGCCATAAAGCTTGGATCACCATGGACATCTTCAAAAACTAGTCAGCAAACATTTTTTTCCAGCGGTGCATAAAGGAAGTGAGGCCAAAGCACTCCTGTTAATGGTCAATGCTCCAAGCCACCCTACCAGCTTATCTGAGCTCCATTGCTGCATCCCAGTGGAAGTAGTTTTCCTGCCACCCAACACTACTTCACTCATCCAGCCAATGGATCAGGGGATCATTAAGACCTTCAGGGCTTATTATCTTCACCGCATATTTCGTCAGCACATTGACCAAAGAGACAGTAAAAACAAAGAATCCATAATGGATTTTTTGAAAAAGTATGCCACCATGCATGCCTTAACTAACATCAATTTGTCCTGGAAGGAAGGGACAAAGCAATGTCTCAAAGCAGTGTGGAGGAAGATATGGCCAGAGCTGTGTGCGGCGTTGGAACCAGAACAGAATAGCCCATAATTGCGGAGGTAGTACACCTGGTCAATACAGCTGAACTGGGAGATACACACGCCTATGACATTGAGAAGTTGCTGCAAGCTTCAGGCGATAGATTGACAAACAAGGACGTCTTGCGGAGCTGTGTGGCTCCCAGGGGTGCCAGGGAGGAGGCGGGTGAGAGCACGGCAGGGGATGGGTGCAAGGGCCTGGGGTGCAGCTGGGGCTGTAGCTGGTGGAGCTCAGGTTGCCTCAGGCATTACAACTGGAGGAACTGCTCTTGCGGGGTACTGCTGGGGCTGTAGAGGACGGAGCTCCTGGCACTGGAAGTCCCCGCACACTCCTAGAGTTGGGTCAAAGTCCTTGCTCTTCTCCAGCAACCCCCCCCCCTGCAGAGCCTCCTCTGAGTGGGACACCAGGAGCAGCCTGGAGCCCGGAGCCACCCTACGACCTAACTCCTAAGCCAGGCTGCATCCCCAGGACCAGGCCCAGGTAGAGGATCTTCATGGTGAGAACCGGGGAATGTGGTGGGAGAGGCGGCTCTTCTTACTGGCTTAATTAAATACTTTTTCAAATTTGGGGGTCAAAATCATAGGGGTCGTCTTATACATGGGGCCATCTGATTGACAGAAAAATATGGTAATTTGTATTCAATCATAAACAATATAAACAATAAAATTACAACTGAATTACACAGGGCAGGAAATGGTCATCTCAAGCCTAGGCACATTTTTTAGCAAACTCTCTAGACTCCGGGCATGATCACAAGTAGCATAGGTGCCCTGCCATTCTAAACTATACAGAACCTAGCATATTCATAAACCAAGATACAGATAATAGTATAATCATATTTTAGCCTGGGTCCTAAGGAACAAGTGGCCACCATTTCCCCCTTCCCCTGTCTATCCCTGTCCAGTGTTTGAGTCCTGAGTGATCTATTGGGCTTACCCAATTTCAGTGGTTCCAGGGAAATAACCAGCTCAAGTGACTGTTCATCATGGGTTAATACTACCCCACCCCTCAAAAGTCAGGGCCATTGGCAACTCCTTTAAGAAAAATATTATTCTAGGACATCCCATAAAACAATAGTTCCACTAAGGACTGTACCTGCCGCCCCTGCCTGTCTGTACTTCTCCTGATGGCCTTGTCTGGGGTCTCCACTCCATAGGGCTGCACTAAGCTCCCTGTCACACAGCCTCCTTTCTCTGGAACTACTGTCTGGGTACAGCACTCACCTCCCTCTGGCTCTTATGTCTCTGGATCCTCAGGTAGAACCTCCTGGCTCTCTCCATCTGAGACTGCCTGGTATAGCTATAGGCAGCCCTTGAGAAGCAGCTGCTACTGCCTCTTGTGCAGGCTGAAGAGCAGGGTTGCTTGCTGGTTCTGCTCCAGGGTCTGTGGCTGGCTCCTGAACAATGGATATCCAAGGGACCACCCCACTATGTTTACAGTCCATTGGTAGGGCACTGTCATGATTCCCCTGAACCCTGTTTGGGGTCAGTAAAAGTTTAGTTGTTTAATATGCTTTTATGTTAATTTGATTATTCTATATGTGTTATGTCATGTTAATTAATATGTAAAATGTTATGCTATGTTATGTTATGTTGATGACTATATGATTAATTGTGTCCAGTGTGTAAGGAGTTAAATGGTTTAGAATGTTGTGTGGTCGGTGGTAACTGTCAGAGAGGGGAGAGAGCAGTTGGCAGTTGAGTTTTTTCTGACAGAGAGAGAGATGTATTGGTGTCTCTGAGGGCACTTGAGATAATGCTGGGTTGAATGTCTTAAAGTATATATATATATGTTCCTAAGCCAAGGGAAGAAGACATATATTGAAGACAGATATGCTCCTATCTAAAAAGGAGGTAAGAAGATAACCGCAATGACTGTATGAATGAAGTTGCTGTTATAGATGAGCCCTTTTCCACAGAAATAAAAACAGTTTCAGATTTCTTAAAATGCTGAGCCTGCATTCATATTCTTAAAGACTACATCTAATTTAAGAGACATCAGCTGTCTTAGTGAAAAGATCAAAAGAATCTGGCAGATCTGCTGGGTAGGTTTGGCAATAACAGCCTTATCAAGCCCGACTGAGAAGCAGTAGATCGTGACAGCTGGTGGCAAGCGGTGGAATCTCTTCATCAATAAGCTAAGACAAGCAGCATGTCCAGATATGACAGCATGTCCATTGAAGGCCTCAGGGACCTGAACCGGGAGAGAGGGCTCCACAGAACAGCGACCACCAAAAAGGCAGAGATGATCCAGGAACTCCTGCTGAATGATGAGCTCCGTCAGGAGGAGGAAAGACAGGAGACAGAGGAGGAAGGTGCAATAGTCACACCAGATCCAGCCCTTGCTCTGGAGATACCCTCTAATGAAGAGGAAGACATTTGTAAGAGATTTAAAAAGTGGAGGGCTATGATGCCGGCGAGTCTGTCCGGTGATCAGCTAATGGCCCTTCGGACCCAGATCAGCCAAGAGATCCAGCGAGAGAAACCACAGAGAGTTACCTGTCTGTCATCCGGTCCTACTGAAGTAAGGGATCCAACAGCAGCCAGGATAAAGACAGCGTATAATAGCTTTAAACACTTCTGTGATGAAAAGGATGACATAGATGGGTTCCTCCAGGACTTTGAGCAGCAATGTGAGCTACACCAAATACCCAAAGCTGAGTGGATTAGGCTTCTGGTCAGCCAACTAAGTGGAAGGACAAGTGAAGCATTCAGAGCTATCCCTAAGGGTCAGCAGATGTATGAGGAGGTGAAAAAGGTGCTGTTGGCCAGATATGCGGTGACCCCAGAAACCTATATGAAAAAATTTCGAACCTTGACCAGGGGTGCTGACAACACTTATACTGAAGTTATCTTTCGGATGAGGCATGCCTGTCACAGTTGGTGGAAGGGGAAGGAGGTAACTACCCTGGAGAAAGCGATGGACTTAATACTGCTGGAGCAATTTTACTCAATTTGTCCTGAGAGGTTAAAGGTAAGTCCATTACCTGCTGGGGAACCGGGTTTGGGTTGGGCTACTGTAAGGTAAGTGAAGGTAGCATTATGGGAGGATGGGACCTTGGCTGGGGTTAGGCAAAGGGCTGACACGCGAGAGAAGGGTCCTGAAGGAGATGAGTATGTGTGGGAAGAAGGATTGCTGTACAGAATTACCTCCGAACCTGAGGGAAATGGGATGAGAGAGGTTAAGAAGCAGATGGTAGTTCCCCAAAAGTTTAGAGGGAGGTTGCTAGAGATAGCCCACGAGGTACCCTTAGCTGGACACATGGGGGTGAAGAAGACACGGCATCGCCTTACTAGGGTGTTCTACTGGCCGGGGTTGAACAGGGATGTATCTAATTACTGTAATTCCTGTGATGCCTTCCAGCGATATGGCCGCCAAGGAGGGCGTACCCGCGTCCCTCTTCAACCATTACCAGTAATGGATACCCCATTTCAGAGAGTGGCTGTTGACCTGATAGGACCCTTGGCTAGAAGAAGCAGGACTGGGAAGCAGTTCATTCTGACCATAGTAGACTATGCCACCCGATATCCTTAAGCTGTTCCCTTGTCTAAGATTTCAGCTACGAAGGTAGCAGAGGCTTTATTGGGGGTGTTCTCACGAATGGGGTTCCCTAAAGAGATCTTGTCTGACCGAGGTACCCAGTTTATGGCTAAAGTAACCCAACAGTTATGGAAGTTATGTGGGATCAAACACCTGAGTTCTTCCCCATATCATCCTCAGACCAACGGTCTTTGTGAGAGGTTTAATGGTACCCTTAAGAAAATGCTCTGTACTTTCACAGAACAAGAGAAGGATTGGGAGCGTCTACTTCCCTACCTTCTCTTTGCCTACCGGGAAGTACCGCAGGAGTCCACTGGGTTCTCTCCTTTTGAACTCCTGTATGGTAGACAGATAAGGGGACCTTTGAACGTGATCAGAGAAGCATGGGAAGGTGACTATGGGCAAAACCAGGTTTCGGTGGCCTCATACGTCCTGGCTTTCAGGGAGAAACTAGCCATGTTAACTGGGTTGGTTAGAGACCACATGCAAGAGGCTCAAGCCAAAGCCAAGAAATACTATGATAGGGGAACCAAGGAGAGGGAACTGGAGGTAGGACAAGAGATTTTGATGTTAGTCCCTCATCCACAGGATAAGTTCAAAGCAATCTGGGGAGGGCCCTACCGCATTACTAAGAAATTGAACCCTCATACATATGTGGTAATGGTAGACCCTGAAAGAAAGGTCACAAGGGTGGCCCACATAAACAGGCTGAAAGAATACCAGAGGCGACCCCAACATTTGCTAGCTATTTGTCTGCCTACCGGCAGTGACCCAGAAGAAGGAGTCCTACCTGACCTGTTAGCCCCAGCTGGTTTAACAATCAGAGGGAGGTGGTAGGACAGTCCGTGAATTTAAGTGCAGACTACCAAAGGCAGCTGATTGAAACCCTGGCCCCCTACCATGCCCTATTCTCTACTAGCCCAGGGTGTACCCCTCTAGCAGTGCATGAGGTCATAACAGAAGGTTGCCCTCCATTAAAACAGCCCTCCTACCGGGTACCAGATACAGTGAGGGCTACTATCTTTGATGAGCTGCGGGAGATGCTAAGATTAGGGGTGATTGAACGTTCCAATAGCCCGTGGGCTTCCCCAGTAGTACTGGTGTCTAAAAAAGATGGGACCACTCGTTTCTGTGTGGACTATGGTAAGCTAAATGACAGGACAAAGACTGATGCTTACCCTATTCCACGCATGGACGAGTTGTTGGACCGTCTAGGTACTGCCAAGTACCTCTCCACTCTGGATCTCTCCAAGGGGTACTGGCAAATTCCCCTTGCTGAGACAGCCAAAGAGAGGTGGGCCTTCGTCACCCCCTTTGGTCTTTACCAATTCAAGGTGATGCCATTTGGGATGAAGAATGCCCCTTCAACTTTTCAGAGGTTAATAGATCAATTATTACAGGGGCACCAAGGGTATGCTCAGGCTTACTTGGATGACATTGCCATATTTAGTAATACTTGGGAGGATCACCTTCAGCATATCAAAAGTATACTGGATACTATAAAGGAGGCCAGATTGACTATTCGCCCAGACAAATGTCTGTGGGCCAGGGCTGAAGTACAGTATTTAGGCCATTGGGTGAGCAGTGGGCAGATTAGGCCAGAACCAGCCAAGTTTGAGGGGATAGCTGCATGGCCCACCCCCCAAACTAAGAAGCAGGTAATGGCTTTCCTGGGGTCCACAGGATATTTTAGAAAGTTTATTCCTTTGTACAGTGCCATGGCCAAGCCTCTGACCGACTTGACAAAAGTGGACTGGACCTCTGCTTGTGAAGTTGCCTTCCAGGCCTTGAAGCATGCTCTCACCTGCTCCCCTGTATTAGCAGCTCCAGACTATCAACAGCCCTTTATTGTACAAACGGATGCTTCCACATATGGACGGGGGGCTGTGTTGTGTCAGAAGGATGAGCAGTGATGTGAGCACCCCATTGCCTACCTCAGCCGAAAGCTGATACCCAGGGAGGTGGCATATGCAGCAGTTGAAAAGGAGTGTTTGGCTGTGGTATGGGCCCTTAAGAAGCTACAACACTACTTGTATGGAAGGGAATTTACTGTGGTTACAGAACATAATCCCCTATGTTGGTTATCTAAGGTGGCTGGGGATAATGGCCGTTTACTGAGGTGGAGCTTGGCCTTACAGACTTATAATTTTACTATCCAACATAGACGAGGAAAAGTCCATCAGAATGCGGCCTGACTTTCTAGACAGGAGGACAAGTAAAAACAGTGTAGCTAGAGAATTATCCATCAGGATGATCCTCTAGGCTACACTAATAAAAGGGGGAAGTAGTTGTCATGATTCCCCTGAACCCCCTTTGGGGTCAGTAAAAGTTTAGTTGTTTAATTTGCTTTTATGTTAATTTGATTATTCTATATGTGTTATGTCATGTTAATTAATATGTAAAATGTTATGCTATGTTATATTATGTTGATGAGTATATGATTAATTGTGTCCAGTGTGTAAGGAGTTAAATGGTTTAGAATGTTGTGTGGTCGGTGGTAACTGTCAGAGAGGGGAGAGAGCAGTTGGCAGTTGATTTTTTTCTGACAGAGAGAGATGTATTGGTGTCTCTGAGGGCACTTGAGATAATGCTGGGTTCAATGTCTTAAAGTATATATATATATGTTCCTAAGCCAAGGGAAGAAGACATATATTGAAGACAGATATGCTCCTATCTAAAAAGGAGGTAAGAAGATAACCGCAATGACTGTATGAATGAAGTAGCTGTTATGATGCCTTATAGATGAGCCCTTGTCCACAGAAATAAACACAGTTTCTGATTTCTTATAATGCTGAGCCTGCATTCATATTCTTAAAGACTACATCTAATTTAAGAGACATCAGCTGTCTTAGTGAAGAGATCAAAATAATCTGGTAGATCTGCTGGGTAGGTTTGGCAATAACAGCCTTATCAAGCCCGACTGAGAAGCAGTAGATCGTGACAGGCACAGTGCTCATTTAGTTCTTCCCTGACTCTAGAAGCAGTTTAGCTTTTTTCCAGGTCTTCCTCTAGGCCTGGCACTGCTGTGGTTAGGCCCTGTCCCCATGCCTCTAGCTGGGCAAGGCTCAGTCCCCTAAAGCTAGCGACCAGTTCTTCCTCTTCCCAGTCAACCCACTGCATAAAGGATTCCTTGTTCTTTTTAAAAACCCTGTGATTAGAATTTTGCCAACAGGCCGTACCTTTCTCTTCTGACCCAGCCTTGGCAAAATTTAGCTGGGTCCCTGTAGTCTCTTCAAGGTGATTGTGTTCCATGCCTGACTGGTATTACCCCTCCCAACTCGGTGGCCAAAACCTGTAACCTTCTTTAATCTGAACACATTTTTGTGTGGAAATTATCTATGTGTGTTAACATGCTCACGATGTCCCCATGTGGTTTCTGGTATTCTGTATTCCATGGTGGTCCAGTGGTTAGGATTCAGTGCTTTAATTGCTGCGACTTTGGTTCGATTCCAGTGAGGGAACCAAGAGGTCACACCACCCTGGAACATTGCAGGGTTGGGCCTGGTCAGCACTTGGATGGGAGACCAGCTAGGAATACCAGGAGGTGTATGCTGTGGCCCACTAAAGAAGGAACTGGCAACCCACTCCAGTATCTATGCCATGAATACCAAGTGGATCAGCATGGTGTGTTGCAGTCCATGAGGTCATGGAGAGACACGAGTGAAAAACGCAATTTGGTTTGTCACAGCCTGTTTGGAGCCTGATCTCAGCAAGTAATACATTCAGAGCCCCTTTTTTTTGGAACATTCTGAGTCTATTTGACCTTTTTAGCCTATTTGGAGCACATTTACTCAAACAAGTAAAGTGTTCATATTTGGTGTGCAGTGATTCAGTACAGGTGAGAGGAGAGTGGTTTTGCCTGGGTTAAACTTTCATATGTTTGGACCTTGAGTGTGACTGTTTGCATCTGATTTACTCAGACAAGTAAAGTGTGTTTATTTTCTGTGTGCAGTGATTTGGTACCGATGAATAGCCAGAAGCTAATTTAAACTGGAGAAGGAGTGAGCTTGAAAACAGTCCCAGTGTCAAGTGCAGTTCTAGTATAAGTGTAAGAGTTTAAATAAAAGGAGGGAGATAAAAAAGTGGGCAAATTGTAGTATTTTGTTTTCCCTACTGATTCTTATCATTTGTAATTATGAGTCAGTTCAGTGGCACCTCACTCAGTGTACATTATGATATATGTATGCACTGCTGGAACAGATGATCCAGGGTCCACACCTATGTGAGAGGTATGAGCATGTTGCCTCTCTGGAAGCTCAAATCGGAGAACTGGAGAGAAGAATTGCAGCACTTAGTGATATTGCTCCACAGTTTAGCTGGGCCTAGCACAGAGGGTGGAGCTGGGACTAGTGAGGATGTCCAGGATGGTAGCTGGGTTAAAGTTACAAGGGGAAGCAGAGAAAACCAGGGAAGGAGGCAGGCCAGTACTGAGTTGGCAAACACCAACAGATTAGCCAGATTGAGTGAAACTGTTGGGATGTCCATTCAGGAATGCCAATGCCATATAGAGCTGTTCCCTCTAAGAACCGTAAGAACAGTTCTACTGGAGGAGTGGGAGGGCAGAATAGGCAGAGAAATAGACAGGTTTTGGTGGTAGGGGACTCTATTATTAGAAAAGTAGGGTGATTTGTCATCCAGTTTCCAGCAATCGAACAATTTGCTGTGCTAGGGTACAATCTCTATAGCAGGAATGGGTTGCACCTTAATGAAGAGGGAGCTTCTGTGCTAAGGGAAATGATGGTAGAACTTCTGGGGGAGTTTTTAAACTAGTAGGTGCGGGGAGGGACTAGATAGAAGTTTTAGAGTAGAAAGTGTAGAGCTAGGCATGTGGGAGGAGATGAAGGAGGGTTAGTATAGTCAATAGGGAGGTACTGCTAGGTAACTCAACTACAGTTGCAGTTACTTCAGAACTACAAACTCATAACATAAGGTCAGACGCTTGCCAGGAAAAATGGGAGAGTTAGAATTATTAGCAGTTAATGAGAAATGGGATTTAATAGGCATTACTGAAACGTGGTAGGATGACTCTCATGACTGGCCTGTTAATCTGGATGGTTATAACCTACCGTATATACTCAAGTATAAGCCGAGTTTTTCAGCCCTTTTTTTAAGGCTAAAAAGGGTCCCCTCGGCTTATACTCGAGTCACTCTCCCCACCGCTGTGTCTCTCTAACCCCCCCGTGTCTCTCTAACCCCCCCGTGTCTCTCTACCCCCCCGTGTCTCTCTAACCCCTCGTGTCTCTTTCCCTCAGCCCCTCCTCATTCTCAACCCCCCCTCCTCATTCTAAAACCCCCCTCCTCATTCTAAACCCCCTCATTCTAAACCCCCCCTCATTCTACCCCTCTAAATACCCCCCCTTCTCCCTTTCCCCTCACTTACCTGCATTTGAAGCTCCTGCTTCGGCCTCCGCTCCTTCCGGGCGTCTTGACGTGGCACGCATGTGACGTCACGGCATTAGCATATATCGGGTGCCGGCACCCGGTATATGCTAATGACGTGATGTCACATGCGCCACGTCATTAGCATATACCGGGTGCCTGCACCCGGTATATGCTAATGCTGTGACGTCACATGCACGTCACGCCAAGACGCCGGAAGGAGCGGAGGTTGGAGCAGGAGCTTCAGATGCAAGTAAGTGAGGGGAAAGGGAGGGGGGGTATTTAGAGGGGCAGAATGAGGGGGGGGTTTAGACTGAGTAGGGGGTGGGTTTAGAATGAGGGAGGGTTGAGGATGAGGAGGGGGGTTGAGGAGGGAGGTTGAGGAGGGGGTCGAGGATGGGGTGATTGAGGTTGAGGAGGGAGGTTGAGGATGGGGGGTTGAGGTTGAGGAGGGGGGGTTGAGGAGGGAGGAGGGAGGTTGAGGATGAGGAGGGAGGTTGAGGATGAGGAGGGAGGTTGAGGAGGGAGGATGAGGAGGGGTGTTGAGGATGAGAAGGGGGGCTGAGGATGAGGAGGGAGGTTGAGGATGAGGAGGGAGGTTGAAGAGGGGGTTTAGGATGAGGAGGGGGGTTGAGGTTGAGGAGGGGGTTGAGGATGGGGGGGTTGAGGATGAGGATGGGGGTTGAGGAGGGAGGTTGAGGAGGGAGGTTGTGGAGGGGGGTTGAGGAGGAGGGGGTTGAGGATGAGGGGGTTGAGGAGGGAGGTTGAGGATGAGGAGGGATGATGAGGAGGGAGGTTGATGATGAGGAGTGGGGTTGAGGAGGGAGGTTGAGAATGAGGAGGGGGGAAGAGACACAGGGAAGGTAGAGGGGGGTAAGAGACACAGGGAAGGGAGAGGGGGAAGAGACACTGGGAAAGGAGAGGGAGGTAAGAGACACAGGGAATGGAGAGGGGGGAAGAGACACAGGGATGGGAGAGGGGAGATGAGACACGGGAGAGAGAGGGTGACACAAGAGGGGGACACAGAGGACACAAGAGGGACACAGAGGGGAGAACATTTCCCACCCTCGGCTTATACTCGAGTCACTCATTTTACCCAGTATTTTGTGGTAAAATAGGTGCCTCGGCTTATACTCGGGCGGCTTATACTCGAGTATATACAGTATTTAGGAAAGATAGAGGCAATGGTAAAAGGGGAGGAGGGGTTTATCTGTATGTTAAGCCTGAATTTAAGCCTATAGTCAGAGAAGATATTTACTGGACCTAGTGATAAAGTTGAATGTTTGTGGGTAGAGTTAAATAGCAGAGCAGCAAATTCCAGAAGAATATTTGTAGGAGTATGCTATAAACCCCCAAATATAATTGAAAGTGAGGAAATGTGATTATTGTTACAGATTGGAAATTCAGCAAAGCATGGGTAAGTTCTAATAATGGGAGACTTTAATTACCCTGAAATAAACTGGATAAATGAGACCAGCAGTTCAGCTAAGGGGAGCAGGTTCTTGAGTACACTCGGAGACCATTATCTGGCCCAGGTTATACAAGAACCTACTAGAAATAAAGCTATCTTGGATTTAGTTATAACAAATAATATTGATATGGTACCAATTGTTGAAATAGTCTCATTTGAGATTGAATTAAAAAGACAAAAACTATAAGGGGCCAACAAAAACTCTTAATTTTAAAAGGGCATTTTTTTAAAATTGTTTTTATTGAAGGAAACAGGGTTCTAACAGTGTTACATGAACATTACAGGTAAAGCATAACCAGTGCGGACATAACATTTAAAGAATGGAGAAATACAATTATTTCCAGTTAACTCTGTTTTTTTTTCTTATTAACATTTTTCACATTTATGTATGTCTTAAGTGCTGTTGTAATAAGAGCTAGAATGTAGAAGGAAGCAGAAAGGATAGATAAGGGGAAGGGGAGAGAAGAGGGAAAGGGGTGGAGTATATTGTAGGTTTACTTGAGGTGATATCTTTTTTATTGTCCTTTCCTGCTGTGTTACCACCAAATGCGTAGGGTCCAAGTATCCCAATCTTAGGCCCACTTTCTGTGGGACTTACCTAGGTCAACCGCTAAACATTACTTGATAAAAGTTGAGCTGCTTTATAGAGACCCTCTATGGGAAGGCCTAATAAAGCTTCTTCTGGTTTTAGGGGGATTCTGTGACCCCACAGTCTCTCTAATATATTATACTAGCGAATTGCCCGTCAAAAAATGACGGCAATGAAATTGTAAGTGAGCTAATGCTGTTTGGTGTACCTATTTTGAAGTAATATATGCAGGAAGCATTCTGTTGAAGAGCTGACAATCTGTTTTGATGTTGCTGGAGCATTAGTGGTGTGGAGCTGCTGTGTAAGCGTGATGAATGTGTGCAGTGTAAAAGTGTGCGTGCACGAGACGAAACCGTTAGCGTAGCTGTGTACTTCCGCATTGTTCTAAAATGGCCGCTAATGTGTCGTATGCGTCTGTAGCGGAATATCCGTAGGTGTTTTGTGGTGTTTTGCGTGTTTCTTGTGGTGTTTTGCGTCTTTAGAGTGCTGTAGCCTCGTTTTCGTTTTTTTCGGCGGCCATTTTTTCTCTCGCTTAGAGAATCTTTTAGTGTCTAAACTCTTTTATTTTAAGTTAAATTAAGGTGTAACTTCATTTTTTGAGGTCCTGGATGCTCCCTCTTGCCGTAGGTAAGCTTTTTATGTATGTGTTGTGAGTATTTATTGTGTTTTTAATTTTTTCATGTTCGCGGGTTGCGGCTGATTTTTGCGAGGTCGTAATGGGTGTTAACGTGTCTCGTATGTTGTTTGCGTTACGACGTAAAGTTAGCGAGGGTCGCACTTGCTGGCAAGGAGCACCTTCGGCGCTCCATGCCAGCAACTGAGGCCTTCGCTTTGCGAGGGCCAGCGGCTCGCTACGCGAGCCCGCAAGCGTTAGCAACAACTCGTATGCTCCCAACTATATATGTGATGTCTCTATCCATATATGGGCAATCTTTGGATAGTGCCAGAGGACATGTTTTAGGGTGCCTGGGGAATCACATCCTCTGAAGCAGTTGCCATCTAGCGATGGATCAGAATATTTTAGCCTGGCTGGAGTCAGGTAGCACCATATGATGGTCTTGTGCGAGTTTTCTCTAAGGATTGTGTTGAGGGAGGAGCTTGCAGGCTGTTTATGTATTTTGTTCCATTGCACATTGGTCAGGTTGATGGCAAGTTCCGATTCTCATGAATATTGATGGTGAAGTTTAGAATGCGTGGTCTGGTCTCATCACATATATACTTGTGGATCTTGCATTGGGACGTTTACGATGTTGGTAACGCTCGTGAAGCAAACTATCAACTGTGAGCCCTGCAAAGCGAGGTGAGCAGTTAAGGTACATGGGACTTAGGCTGCAATGAGCACCAAAGGCACTCATTGCAGGCCTCACTTAGGCTGCAATGAGCGCAGAAGGCGCTCATCGCCAGCGGGCTCAGGACTTTCACGGCAACAAAATACTTTAAAAAAAAAAACACACTCACACACAGCACAGGGGGAGACACAGGAAGCCTGGGAATGAGGTTGCAAGCGAATTTGAGCCAAATTTGGCCAAGTTTCAAAAATCAGCTAAGCAAGGAAAAAAATGGCGGTCGGAAATATATAACAATTCTGAAACAGGATGAAAATGAGGCTGAACAAAGCCAGGCACACGGGACTTAGAAAATACACGACGCCGCAAACTGAAACACACAAGAAAAACAGCAGGCACGCAGGACTTTAAGAATAAAACAAACGGCATTCATAGCGTAACACGCAAACATTCGGCAGACACACTGAGGAGAAAGACACAGGGAAGCGACAGAGGGGAGATGGTAGAAAGAGACACATGGTATTCCCAAGCACAAAACTTGCAGGTTAACGAAAACCCTGCAATGAGCGGGCCATACAGTAGGCGGGAGGAAAGGCTCTCAATGAGCGCCAAAGGTGCTCATTGTGAGCAACGCGATGAGCACCAAAGGCGCTCATCACGGGGCTCCCAATGAGCACTGCGAGAGGGAGAGGCTTGCAATGAGTGAAAAAAGGTGCTTATTGCAAGCCTCACTATGAGCGCCAAAGGAGCTCATCGTGGGGTTCGCGATGCACGCCGAAGGTGATCATTGCAAAGCAGGAAAGTTGAAGTACACAGGGGCAGAGCTCGCAATGATCGCCAAAGGGTTCTCCTGGCTGAGGTATTAAGTTTAAGTACCTTGGTAATATTAGTGTTTACTTGAGATAGGTTAAGCCATTCCTTTGATGGTAAGTGGTGTTGGAAAAGGTTCCTTTCCCTAAGGACACTTTTTAAAATATCTATCCACACTGGCAGCTGTTCTTTCCCAAACCATTTGGTTATTTGAGCCAGTCTGGTAGCTTGATAGTATTTTAGTAAGTCTGGAAGGGCTAATTCTCGCTTGATTTTGGGTGCCATCATTGCTGTTTTATTTATCTTTATCTTTTTGCAATCCCAGACAAAATTGGGAGATTTCCCTCTGAAGAACCAGAATGTCCTTTGTATGGACCGCTATAGGAATAGTGCGGAAGAGATACAAAAGCCTGGGCAGGACATTAATTTTTATGGCATGAATCCTTCCTAGCAACAAAATGTTATAGGAAGACCACGTGTTTATGTAATTTAGTCGTTTTTTTTATAAGCGTGGGATAATTTGCATTGTACGTTAGGCCGGATTGTCTGGGGATGCAAATTCACAAATATTTAAGGTGGTGTTGTACCTAGTAAAAGGAAAAGTTTCCTGATAGTTTTTTTTTTTTGCTAAAATGTATTTTGAAACCAGAAATGCTGCCAAAGAGCCCAAGAGTATTAAATAAGTTACGGAGTCTTGTAAAAGGTTCAGTGACTGTATGATGTAATCTCCAAAAAGGCTTAGTTTGTGTTCAGCCTCTGCCATCTGTATTACCTTTATATTTTGGTTTTCTCTTATTGCAATATCCAGGGGTTCAATACACAATGCAAAAAGAAGAGAGGATAGGGGACATACCTGTTGTGTCATTCTTGCTATCTTAAAAGGGCAGATTTTCATGGTCAGCAATACAACGTATAGACTGGGACAAAGAACTGACAGGTAAAAATATTGAACAAAAATGGACAACATTTAAATCTTTACTAAATATACATACACATTGGTATATACCATGTGGGAATAAAAGTTAGAGGAATACATTACATCCAATGTGGCTTAACAATGTTTTAAAGACCAAGATGTGGAGTAAAAAACAGGCATTTAAATTCTACAAACAAGAGGGTACAGAGACTGCTTTACAGGAGTACAAGGAAATCAATAAGGTTTGCAAGATGGCTATTAGAATGGCTAAAATAGAAAATAAAAACATTAGTGGCAAACTAAAGTAAGACTAACCCCTAAAATACTTTTTAATTATATTAATGGGAAGAAGGAAGGAAGCTATAGGAGCATTACAATGTGACACAGGCTGTCTCACAGTTAGTGACCAGGAAAAGGCAGATGAGCTAAATAGGTCATTTTCTTCGGTATACACAAGGGAGGTACCAGTGGTTGCTGCTAAACAATGGGGCTACACTACCTTCACCAAATAATTGGTTAACACAGGAAGAAGTTCAAAAGAGGTTAGAAAAATAAATGTTAATAAAGCCCCAGGTCCTGATGGAATACATCCAAGGGTACTGAGAGTACTGTGTATCTAATTTTTCAAGCTTCACTCAACACAGGGTCGCTACTAGATGACTGGTGAAAAGCAGAGGTGATACCTATATTTAAGAAGGAAGCAAGAGCAAATCCGGGGAATTATAGACCTGTAAGCCTCACTTCTGTAATGGGAAAAGCTTTTAGAAGGATTAATAAGGGATAACATACAACAATATGTCTATTTGAACAGGATTATAAGTAGGAGTCAACATGTATTTATATGAATACAGTGCCTCACAAAAGTATTCACCCCCCTTGGTATTTTTAGTGTTTGGTTACCTCACAACCTGGATTTAACATGTATTGTTTGAGGATTTGCATCATTTAATTTACAGAACAACTTTGTAGATTTTTTTTTTATTATTGTAAAGCAAACAACAAATAGGAACAAATAACAGAAAAAGTCAATGTGCATCACTATTCACCCCCTTAAAGTCAATACTTTGTAGACCCACCTTTTACGGCAATCACAGCTCCAAGTTGCATTGGATAAGTCTCTATGAGCTTGCCACATCTTACCACTGGGATTTTTGCTTATTCCTCCTTGCAAAACTGCTCCAGCTCCCTCAAGTTGGATGGTGTGCTCTTGTGAACAGCAATCTTTAAGTCTGAGCACAGATTTTCAATTGGATTGAGATCTGGGCTGTGACTAGGCCATTCCAACACATTTACATGCTTCCCCTTAAACCACTCAAGTGTTGCTTTAGCAGTGTGTTTGGGATCATTGTCCTGCTGGAAGGTGAACCTCTATCCTCGCCTCAAATCACGCATAGAGTGGTACAAGTTTTGCTCAAGAATATCCCTGCATTTAGCACCATCCATCTTTCCCTCAACTCTGACCAGTTTCCAAGTCCCGGCTGCTGAAAAACACCCCCACATCATGATGCTGCCACCGCGATGTTAACTGTGGGGATGGTGCTCTATGGGTGATGTGATGTGTTGTTGTCTGATATGTAATGATTTGTACTATGTTGGTACTTTGTTAATGACTTGTTTTGTTTTCTTTCGCAACCCTAGCTGACAATTTGATATGTCATCTTCAATCTCTGGACACCCTTGGAGGAATAGAGTCGGGATTTTGGGAACCCCTCCATCTCCACCCCCTGGAAATGTTTAGATCAGATTAACGACTACATGAACACTCTCCTACCCTACCCCACAAATGACGACAACAGACTATACTGTCTTAATGCATAATGTAAGGGGTTTTAATTCCCCTTTAAGATATGGAGGCTTTTACTTTTTACAAAAAATATAAACCCTCAATTAACTACCTACAGGAGACTCACTTTAATCATGACAAAAGACTTCCATACCTACATAAGGAATATCCCACTTTCTATGCGACAACACACCTCTAAAAAGGCAGGCTCCACCATCCTCCTGCATAAAAACGTTCCTTTTAAACTAGAATCTAAAACAATAGATAAGGACGGTAACTATGTAACTGTGAAAGGAATGATTTTGGGCACCAGATTATCCCTAGTATCAATCTACCCTCCCACTACCTCCCCTCTAAAAACGCTAATCAAAATCTTGGGCGGGTTTGAGACACGGGACATGGGTAGATTTTACCGTTAATTAATTATTAGATAGGTCTAGGAATTCACTAAGCAATTGATTATCTATTACATAGGATAGGCCTGGTTGACATCTGGAGGGGGCACCACCCAGGAAGGAGGGAATATACATACTATTCCCCAAATCACGGATCATATTCTAGGATGGATGCCATCCAAGGCAGGTATTCCCTTTTTAATTCCACTCACAAAGCAGAGATTAATCCCTGCCCATGGTCGGACCATGCAGCTGTCTCTATGGAGATAGACCTTGGACCAAATATAAATCCTCCTTACGCATGGAAAATTAACAAATTCTTGCTATCTAATCCCACATGTGTAGAACAGATCAATACGGACATAAAGTTATTTTTTGAGACCAATTCAACTGTGGGCGCAGAGACAGGTTTGCTATGGGTAACCCATAAGGCCTACATAAGGGGCACCTGTATTAAATTAGCAGCCAACTACAAAACACCCTTAGACCGAAGGAGGTACAACTAATTGCAACACTCAGAAATCTAGAAGTGCTGAATCAACAAAACCCCTCCATGAAAATTCGTAGGCAAATCGAAAAGACTAGAGTGGAACTTGATGGCATCCTTTTGCAACACACTGAGAAAGCATTGAGAAGGATTAAACACTTATATTATTGGAAAGCCAACAAACCAGATACCCTATTAGCGAGAAGATTAAACTGTAAATATACCCAATCCAGAGTAACCCAGATAAGAGTGTCCAATGGTTCAACTACATTTAGCCCAGATGAAATTCCAAAAGCATTCCAAAACTTTTATCAACAAATCTACTACTCCCAATCACAATGCAGTGAGATAGCCCTACAATCCTTCTTCAATGTTTATGAGCTTCCCTCTATAGCAGAAAAGCACCTAACTCATTTAAATTCAGATATATCTCAGGAGGAAGTACAGGCCACTATTAATTGTCTTAAAACAAGCAAGTCCCCAGGACCAGATGGCTTCACAAATTTATATTACAAAAAATGTACAGCCCTCCTTACCCCACATCTTTTTTTTTTTTTATTCATTTTTTTATTTTTTAATAAACATATTTGTAATTACACCATACAAGAGAGAATAATAGGCAATACACGAATATAAACATATCCTCTCAACATCTTTGATATCTCTCAAGTTTTAAATATAATTTTACAATCAGCAAAAAACAGAGACGGGGAAAAAGGGAGAAAAAAAAAAAAAAAAAAAGGAAAGAAACTATTTAATCCAATCCTGAATGGGGAGCATATGCCTCCAGAGCTTAATTTGCCTGACCTAGTGGTTTTCTCCAAGGCAGGCAGAGCTTTTTTCGAGGTTAAAAAGTATCACCCAATTTCACTGATGAATGGTAACATAAAGATTTTGTCTAAAATGATGGATAACAGAATTTCAAAGTCCTCCCGGATCTCATACATAACACCAGGCAGGATTTATACCATTCAGGAAAGCGAGACATAACAAACACATTTGAAAAAAATACCAGAGATCATTACTTAATAAATGCACCCACAAACAAATAAATCTGAAAACTTTAGTAAATAATATATAACTTTTAATATGAAGTGTAAATAAAAAAGACAATTGTTTTTGATAATTGATAATTGGAAAGGAGATGGAGAGAGGGAAAGGAGGCATAGGAGAGGGAGAGTGGGAAAGGAGACACAGGGGAGGGAGAGGGGAATGGAAGGAAGAGGGGGGAGGAGAGGGAGAAAGAGGGGGAAAGGAGGCATAGGAGAGGGGGATGAGACACAGGGTAAGGCAGAAGGGGAGAAGAGGCACAGGGGAGGGAGAAGAGACACAGGAAAAAAGAAGAGACACAGGGAGGGAGTGGGGGGAAAAAGAGAGGGGGAAGGAGGCACAGGAGAGGGAGAAAGGAGACACAGGGGAGGGAGAGGGGGGAAGGAGACACAGGGGAGGTAGGTGGGAAAAGACACAGGGGAGGGGAAAAGCTGGGGGGGAGGGGGGAGAAACAAAGGGGAGGGAGAGGGGGAAGAGACAAGGGAGAGAGAGGGGAAATGGAGGCACAGGAGAGGGAGAGGGGGAAAGGAGACAAATGGGAGGGGTAAGAAGACACAGGGGAGTTGGGAAGGAGACAAATGCGAGGGAGAGGGAGGGAAAAGACACAGGTAGGGAGAGGGGGAAAGAGTTGGGAGAGAGGGAAAAACAGGGGAGGGAGAGGGGATGAGACACAGGGGAGGGGGAAGAGACACAGGGGAGGTAGGGGGGGAAGCATCACAGGGGAGGGAGAGGGGGGAAAGAGATGGAAGGGAGGGGGGAGAAACACAGGGGAGGTGAGGGGGAAGAGACACAGGGGAAGGAGAGGGGGAAAGGAGAGCGTGAAGAAGAAAGGAGGCACAGGAGAGGAAGACAGGGAAAGAAGGAACAGGGGATGAGGGAAGGAGACACAGGGGATGTGGGGAGGAGACACAGGGGAGGGAGATGGGGAAAGATACACAGTGGAAGTGGGGAAATAGACACAGGAGGGAGAAGTGGAAAGGAGGCACATGAGAGGGGGGTGGGGAAAGTAAAAACAAGGGGAGGGAGAGGGGGTATGGAGACACAGGAGAGGGGGAGAGAAACACAGGGGAGGGAGTGGGGGAAAGGACATGGGAGAGAGAGGTGGGAAGAGATGGAAGGGAGGGGGAACACAAAGGAAGTAGAGTGGGGAAGAGACATAGAGGAGGGAGGAAGAGATACAGGGGAGGGGTGAAGAGACACTGGTGACGGAGAGGTGGGAGAGACAAAGGAAAGGGAGAGGGGGGAGACACAATTTATCAAACAATATATATATATATATATATATATTATACATAATAAATAGTGACCTTGCTAATAAGATGAACTTGGCAGGCAGTGGGCTCAAAGCTATGACTCAGCAATAGGGTTATATATATATATATATATATATATATATATATATACACATATACAACTAGATGTTAACAACTGTGCCACCTAAACCCCCTGACAATTGCATATATGTTCACTATTATTATGTGCACCAGTTACAAACACCTGTCTCATTCTATTTGTTAGGTTTCGTGTAATGCATTCTAAGGCTGAACTAAATAGTCAATACCTATCTCCCCTAATGGTTTAATTCAGTAATGCAAACACACTGCGGATATATTCTTCAGACCCCTAACTGATGGTGCAGAGCACAGATGTTGACTTTCATGGTTCTTTCATTGGTGTTACAGAAATGCAATGGTATCAACATTGTCGAGGCGCACACAAACGACATATCTGATAAATCATCACATATAATAGTTGTCAAACTGCGATTCGTCGTCACGCTTGCGAGCCTTGCAGTTGAGGCATTGAAACTCGCATTACTTAGATGGCAGTTGAGGCATTGAAAAACGTGGGACTAAGCCAAAATGAGCGCCTAAGGCGCTCCTGCGAGCATCACAAAGTGAGGCAAGCAGTTGAGGCATTGAAGCACCCGGGACTTAGGCTCCAAACAGTTAAGAAATGGGGGATTGTATTAGACTGCAAGCAGTTGAGGAATGCGGGACTTTGAAAAAAATAATTGCCACTCGGAATCCCTTTGCAGAAAAAAACCTGACCTGAAAAATACGTTGTTAACAGCCGAACCGCGCAAATCGAAAAACACCAAAACCACAAAAAAAAACACAAAAACAAACAAAAAAAACAAACATACACATAGCACGGGGGGGGGGGGGAGCCAAGATGTCTGAGAGGTTATACAAGGTACAAGACACCGAAGATCGCTAAACACTGCCAGGCACATACGAGTTTGCCAGGGACGTAAATACACTGTGAGGAAGCATGGAAAAATCGTGCAAGGCTCGTAACTCATAGAATATCGCTACCATTTTACAACACTACACATTACGATTATGAAATGACGGCTTTCCCGCCTAAACCAACTGTTCTGTCTCGTGCACGCAGCCTATATTTAGGGCACAATTGCCACATTGCTGACACTTTCTACTTAGGTGATGACAGTCTGACTAGACATTTTCTGCTGCTGGAAAATCCAAAGAGATTGTTAGCTCTTCAGGATATTGATTGCTGGGTATTAATTATAAATAGGTAAAGTGTATTAATCTATTAATTATTATTATAAAATATATATATATATTATTAAAAAAAATATGCACAATCTTATATTTTACACTGCCTTTACTATGAATACATTAATGGTTAACGCTCAAATATTTTTATTAATTGATTAATTTATTTTTAATGGACATTCACAGCCTTATTAAATTGTGATTTGGCACATTCTAAAGGGCTCTATATAAGCACATAACTTCTGTAAAAAAATATGTTATGTGCTTATATAGAGCCCTTTAGAATTTGTCAAATTGCAATTTAATAAGGCTGTCATTTATGAATTATTAATTAGTAATCATTATCCAAAACATTTTTTTATGTTTTTAGACTGCCTTTACTTTATGAATATATTTATGCTTAGCTCATTCTAATACATTTATTTATATATTAATTTTTAATGTTCATTAATTTTTTAATTATTAATTAATAATCATTACAAACTTTTTTTTATATTTGTGACTGCCTTTACTTTATGAATATATTAATGCTTAGCTCTTTCTAATATATTTATTCTTTGATTAATTCATTATTAATGTTCATTAATTTAGTAATTATTAATTAGTAATAATTAAAAAAAAATGTTTAAACTGGCACAAAAAATATGTACATTATACACTGAACTTATATATCTGTGTTGCTGCTAATTGCCTGAAAGGGATAAGATCCTCAAAGCAGATAAATATTGAAATCAGTTTATTATATCTGCTACATTTAATATTTTATAGTGCATTTATTTATGAATATATCCATTCTTACACCTTTCCGTTTTGCATATATGCTAATTAAACATCATACTCTTAAGGATTAATGAATGCATTGCATTCAAATGTTAAAAATGCTATTCATTTCATTTTACAGTTTGATCATCTCTGCTGACTGAATACACAGAGTGACGTTTGTAGCATTTCATCTGCAATAAGATCACCTTTACAGGTATATCAGAAAATTATTAAGGCTTTTTGTTTTGCATTGATCACCCTTATTGATGAATTAATTAACATTTTTTTTAATTTATTAATTAATTATTAATTAGTAATCATTACAAAAAATAAATATTGTCTATTTTACAATGTATAGATTTCATATCATCATAGCATCATTAACATACATTCATTGATTAACTAGTAATTATTAATAATTACAGAAAAAATAACATTTTTAACTTGCCCAAAAATTAGGTACATTTTCTAATGCACTAATATATGTCTGTTCCTGCTCATTGCCTCACAGGGATAGGACCCTATAAGCACTTAAATATTTAAATCAGTTTATTATATTATGACACTTTTTCATTTTTTTAAATGCATTTACTTATGAATATATTGATGATTAGGCCTTTACGTTTCACACGTATGCCAATTAAACAGGATGCTTTCAATGAATAATGAATTCTTCGAATCAAAACATTAAACATGTTTTTTATGTAATTTTACAGATTCCTCATCTCTGCACCTGTCTGAAGACATAGAGGGAGCTCTGCAGGATTTGATCTGCTATAAGATCAACTTGACAGGTATATAATTTAATAATGACATTCTTTAGAAAAATAGGATTAAGTCTTTTTTATTTTGCATTGATGACAGTTATTGATTAATTAATTAACATCTTTTATTTTATTAATTAATTATTAATCAAGAATTAAAAAAAAAACATTATGAATACATATATTCTTAGCCTTTTATGTTTTAATGAATGACAATTACACCTCATAACTTATTGATTGATTAACTTAATCAAGACATTACAAATCCTTTTCAGGCCAATCTATAGCTTGCTCATAGCTCTTCTGTTAGGAACACGTGATTACTTGTTTATGTTTTGCATTGATGACAGTTTTAGATTATTTCATTAATGTATATTCATTTATTAATTACTTCAGAATTAATTATATAAAAAATAATTTATTAATCAATATATATATATATATATATATATATATATATATATATATATATGCTTATCTCTTTAGGTTTCATGTATGCAAATGAAAAATAATCCATTGATTGATTAATTAATTAATTAATTTAATGAAAACATTACAAATGCATTTCAAGTAATTTTACGGATTCATTACTGCTATTTAGGTTATGCGTTGATGATAGGTAAATACAATATGTACAATAAAAAAAAATAAAGATCTTACACCTGCATTTACAATTACAGATTACAATGGCGGACAATGCAGAAGACAAGAATGAATGTAAAAGAAGAATGGCAAGGAAACAGAAACATAGATGGAGAGATGTACAGTTCCCTGAAATTCCACAATGTTTAAGAGAAGAAGACCGACAGAGACTTCTAAATAAAAGGAAAATTACGAGGGAAGCACAAACTGAGTGTGCTGGAGCTTCAAAGAAAAGAAAAAGTAAACAAAACATTTTCTGTAAAACACTGCCTAATGATCCAATATTGCCTCATGTAACCAATGTTCATACAAATGACACCAATGTAAATATAGAAAGTTGTAGTGATGTACTTGTTGAGGAAGCTCTGTTGAGGAAGCTATATTTACAGCACTAACAGTAGACACTTAGGGCCTCATTCTATTATCGGCCGTAAATCGGCCGTAAGGCTGCGATTCTATGCGGGGGTTCAGTTAACTCGCGATTCTATTATACGGCCCCGCAAGGATCTCCCCTTACGGCCGGCCGCAAATCTTGAAACCGGCCGTAAGCTCTGAAATATAAAGACGCAAAAAAAAATTCAAGCCTGCACTGTACAGCTCTGTAAATGCTAGGGATCATATTGGGGGACATGAGGATTAAAAGTAACCCACTCTCAAGCTTGCACGTCAGCCCAAACCCGAGTTCAAATTAACTGTTTATTTTCCGGCTGCGGCGTGGGCGTGTCTGAGGTGCTCCAAGCACTCTGGACTTTTTACATGTATATTTTACGTATATTAAAAAGAAATTATTTTACGGATTTGAGTATAGGGTAATTATGTGCTATTTTTGCTAACACCGAATATCACTTTATAGACTCCGCAAAGTGCAGGATGGCTTTATTTGAGCTATTTTAGGTGCTTAATTGGTGCTAGCGGGACCTGTTTGCTGCAAGTAAGCTGCGGCTCGTTTTTAGCCTTTCAGACAGGGTTCCCGGAGCAATAGAATAGCAACCAGGCTTTTCTTACGGCCGATTTCCTTGCAGCCGTTTTAGATCAAAGGCTTTACTCCGGCGCTTGCGGCCGCAAGAGATAGCAAGGCGCCGGCCGCAAGCCTGCCGGAGTCCTCGGCCTGAGCGGAATAGAATAGCCCGAAAAGCTTGCGGCCGCTCCTTGCGGCCCCGCAGCGGCCGATAATAGAATGAGGCCCACATTATTGTGGATAAATGAATGTGGTTTGTCAGTTTTGTGGGGCCTATCATTTTCTGAAGGAAAGACCAACTGATGGAGAGTTTATTAGTTGCTGTCAGAAAGGAAAGGTAAGACTTCCAGAAAGACTCACATTTCCAGAATATTTAGAAATTATAATGAGTGATCCGAAATCTCCAACTTTTACCAATTAAAAAAAAAACAAAAAAAAAACATTAGGTCTTATAACAGTGCAATTTCATTTGCTTCAATGGGTGCAACATTTGCAGAAAATGTCCCAAGACATGGTCCTTACTGTTTTAAAGTACAAATTTATCATCGGACTTCACATTTACACCCAGAAGCAGGAGAGCAAAGGAAATTAGCACAGTTATATGTCCTTGACACAATGGAAGCTGGTGAACAACTAATGATGCTTCCTGAAAATAAACAATGCTTACCCATAGTCTTTGAACAGCTCGATAACATTATGGCCAACAACCCATATAGTCAAGCATACAAAAAATTAGCAGAGGTTGAAAAAGAACAACAGGCACATGCGCAAATAAATCTATTGCCAATGCCAAGAGTAAATATGGTTCTCAAAAGAGATCGCCATACTGATCAAAGACGGTATAATTTATCAACCACAAATGGGGTTGCCATGGTCTTAAAAAATTATGATGTGAACCACCATTTGAGAGGGATATTAGAATATTACCATGCAATGAAGACCTTTTATAAACATAAATATATTAAGTAGTAATTTGGATCCAATAACATATCCCATTTCCTTTCCAAATGGTGAGCCAGGATGGCAACCAAAATTTCAATTGCAAAGTTATCCCAATAGTAACGTTTGTGTTAGAAACAATATTTCTTTGCTGCAATATAAAGAGGCACAAACTGCTATTCGTGATCATTTTAATCCTATTTTATGTAGGGGAAAACTCAAACAACAATGGATTATTGATTCATATCTACAAGTCGAAGCAAATCTAAACTTTGTCAAATTTCAACAAAACAAGCTTTGAGTAGAACAATATTATGGATTGACGGAATATGTTTCTGAATTGGCTGCAAACAGAGACATTCCAGCTGGAAGAGCAATGATTTTGCCATCCTCTTTCCAAGGATCTCCTCGCAATATGCGAGAAAGATACAATGATGCCATGGCTATTGTGACTAAATTTTGCAAACCATATTTATTCATTACATTCAGATGTAATCCACAATGGCCAGAGATCAAAGAAAATTTTAAACTTGGCCAAAATACTTCTGACCGACCAGATTTGGTAGCTAGAGTATTAATTAATTAATTAATTAATTAATTAATTTATGATACAACCAAAGCACACTTATTTGAGAGATGTGGAATCACTCAGCCCCACCTAAATAAACTAACACAGGGGGTCTTCAGCAGATAAACAGTCTGAGTGTTTACAGCAAATGGTTATAGAAATTACAATCACCAGCATAAGCTCATCAGATGTACAGGGATTCCCAGTAAGCAGGGGCACCCTATTAGATTAATTGGTCCCTCTTCTATGTACTGTAACAGAGTAATTGATGGAGTATATGTGGGAGAGAGACTGAGCAGAGCCCTGTGTCCTCTAGGGGATGACAGGGTTAACACAGCAGGCTAATCAACCAGGCCCAGCTGGGTTCCACCTTTACAGGTCTGATTAGCACCCAGCTGAGAGGGAGAGCTCAGTCTGAGCTGGACAGAGGACGCCAGAGCCTGCTGTGGAAATCCCCTGCTACAAGCGAGACATGAAATCCAGTAAGCTTTTGTTTGGACTTTTGTTTTGTTTGGACTGCATCTTGGACAGTGAGGGAACTGCAGCCAAGAGTTAGTCAGTGCTTCTATTTGAAGCTAGGATTTTGTTTTGCGCCATTTATGTTATTTTGCTGTACTAAAAAAAAATACTACTGCTGATATTTTAGAAAGGGCTCCTGAGTACTCCCTTGTGGTGCCGGATACAAGGGCACGAACCCTGAGTGTGACAGCAGCGATATCACAGTACCTAAGAATGGGGCTTACTGTGGTTGACCAGCCTGTGTGCCAGAAAATTGTATAAAATGTGACAATTAATAAAGGCATGACAGTTGTATCTGTACTTACATAAACAAGGTGTAAGTATCAATCTGTGAATTAATCCTAATTCTAAAGGATTATATGTTGTTCCTGATATCCTGGTATGTGGAAGCAATCTCCTCGGCATGGTTTCTGTGTTTGGTCCATCTTCTGCTATCAGAGGTGTACATGGACCTCACAATTCTGCTGGATAGGTTTGAACCAGGTTCTTACCAAGTCCAATTGAAGTAGCAGATTGTGACAATTGGCTGGCAGTCGTGGGACCTCAGTGGAATACAGTAAGATGGCAACATATGGAGAGATGACTATGACAGAACGAAGAGAGATTCTTAGGTTAAGAGGATTGAACAGGACAGCAGGGATGACTAAATCAATAATGGAGCTGCTCCTAAATGATGAACTATGCCTAATAGTACAAGGAGGTCTGGAGAAAGGGGTAAGCACATTACAGGTGATCCCAACTCCAGGACAGGTAACGCCTGCAGATTTAACCAAGGATCAGCAGAGGGACCTCTGGACACAGATCATATAGGAGGTACAGGAGAAGTGGAGAGGGGTAAGCAACGGCCCTGTCTCAGATCCTGTGGAGGGGAAATGCTTATCCCCAGTAGAGACAGAGAATTTTGCGATGACTGGAAAGGACTGTCAAGGAATGGGCCTTCTATACAAATGGATGATGTTCCTGGGACTATGGCCAGGTCAAAAGCTAATGGAATGGCTGAAAGAATTGGTATATTAGGAGGTAGCCCTGGAAGAGCAATATGCTGCTTAGGGGGGACCTGTTGGGATACCTCTTGGTTGGGGGGGCCCTGTTTTTTACTGGGGCTGGAAGAGGCACGTTGGGACATTGTATATGGGGATCTGGATTGTTGCTTGGTGACAGAGTAAAGACAGCTGTGTTTGTTTGCAAAGCGCTGTCAAATGCTGGGACTGAAGACATGCTTCCAGGCAGCTAGCTTACTTTGGCCTTTAATCTAGCAGGAGATACAGCTGTAGGTGGATTATGTAGACCTCCTAGATGAAGCTCTAGAGGCGTTTTGGCCACTCAGTTGGGAGTGGTCCTGCCAGTCAGTCATGGAGGAGAATCACCTTCCAGAGACAAAAGGGACCCAGCTAATTTGTTCCAAGTCTGGGTCAGAGGGAAACTGTTTGTACTTTGGGACAATCATGCACTTCCCCTCTGAAGACTATAAAAATGATCAAGTGGTCCGGGGAGAGGGTGGCATGGACTGTGGGAAGAATTCTGGCCTCATGGATTTTAACATTAGCAAATCTGCCTTGATGTCATGGCTTGACCTGGAGGAGGAAGAACTTGTCCCTAGCTTTAGGGGACTGAACCACGCCCAGTTAAAAGGCTTGGAGAAAGGGATTACCCACAGCATTGCTACGCCAAGTGGAAGGCCTGGAGGAGAGCTGCCATGCTTCTAGGTTCAGGAGAGAACCAAAGTTGGACTGTGCTCTATTGACTGTAAGCTTAGTTTGGGGCTCCCAGGGATACAGCTTATCCAGGAGCCAATCATTTGCCAGGTGCCAGCAACAGAAAGCAGCCCTGAGCATTTACCATCTCAGAGGGCTCAGTCTGGCTCAGAGGACTGGGGCCCCATCACTATCAGCAAGGAGGTGGGGAAGCCAGGAGGTGCTGATCAGAGAATGAGCACAGGTTGGATGGGAGAGGACCTGCTCCTCAGCCTGCACAAGAGACAGTAGCAGCTGCTTCTCAATGGCTGCCTGTATTCATGTGCCAGGCAGTATCAGATGGAGAGAGCCAGGAGATTCTGCCCAAGGATCCAGGGACTAAAGATCTAGAAGGAGGTGAGAGCTGTGGACATACAGTGGTTCCAGAAGAAGGAGGCTGAGAGACGGTGAGCACCATGCAGCCCCAAGGAGTTGAGTCCCCAGGCAAGGCCATCAGGAGGAGTGCAGACTGGCCCATCCAGCAGGTACAGTCCTCACTGGAAATACTGTTTTATTGGGTTCCTAAGAAGACTGTTTTCCCTACGGGAGGGGAAAAGAAGGGGCATTGGCCCTGGCTTTTGGAGAATTGGGTGGTGATAACACCTAATGAGCAGTTAGGGATCTGGGGGTTGTGGAAACCAAAAAGCCCAATGTATACCTCTGAACTCAAGCACTGGTCAAGGAAGGGAGAAGATCTGGGAATGGAGAAAGTGTTGTCCACTTGTGACGCTGTAGGCCCAGGGACAATACTAGAAACACCAGGGCAGCTGTGCACACTGACATGGTTGGGGAAGAGGGTGTTGGCCCGGGACTACCAAAGAAAGTACCCCAGGGTGTGGTTTCTCCCCTGTACCGTACCCACTGCATTGACTCCCCTGCAGATGTAAAAAAAAGCATTTTCATTCCTCCAAATTGGGAAGGAGAGAAAATTCATCCTAGACAGGAGGAGGCGGGGTGCCCAAAGGGCCGCTAGTTTATCACTTGGATGGATTATTTCTAGGCGGTTGGAGAGGCGAAGTAACATGGAAAGGCCACATTGCCACCCCACGATTGAGCCACAGAATGGTAAGGTAGGACTATGAACACTTCCTGCACTCCCTAAATGTACAACTATCAGCTGGGACCGGGTTCTTGGTCCCTGGACATTGTTGGGACTGTGTCATAGTTTAAACCTCATAGGAGGACAAGTGGCGGCCATGGAGCCGGAAAGCTATCCGGCAGGATGTCTTCCCAGTCTCCGTTAGAAGGGGGGAGGAGTTATCAAGCCCAAGGCCTGACTTTACTGTTTTGGACCATGGCCTGTGCCTGAGCTGACAAGAAGTTGCCCTGTTTTATTCTTATAGTTATGGATTTTATATTACTGTTGGTTAAAATGACATATAAATTGTATGTATTTTGATTATGTTACAGTGTGTTTATCTGGTGATGATTCACTCAGCCCCACCTAATTAAATAAACACAGTGGGTCTTCAGCAGATAAACAGTCTGAGTGTTTACAGCAAATGGTTATAGGTAATACAATCACCAGGATACGCTCATCAGATGCACAGGGGCAGCCTATTATGTTAATTGGTCTCTCTTCTATGTACCTAAGGATGGGGCTTACTGTTACAATTTTTTCCCCATTACATCCATAACTTAAGCCAGATTCAAGATGAATTCGATGTGGTATACATAATATACACAATATACATTAATAACATTATAATTCTTCAGAGTATCTTATAAACAAAATAATCAAGGAAATATAGAGGTGAGGGAAAAAAACATAATCTCCATTTATATAAACTTTAGGTCTACAATTTTTCTTCCCTAAATATAGGAATCCCATGTATGCCATTGTGCTTACAGATCCTTCTTCCTTACATCAGGATAACTTTGATTTTGAGAATCAAAATCTATATTTCTACTAATTTATCTACATATTTCTTGTATCGTTGGTACAAATTTAGCTTCCAATATTTACAAATCATACATTTTATTACCAACAAGAAATGAGATGTTGGATAATTACACTGAGAGAACTTCTCATTCAAATGTATAATTATGATTTCCAGACTGTAATTGATATCCCTGTTATATCTGCAATCCACCTTGTACATTTTTTCCAGAAAGATTTTAACTTGGTGCAGTCCCACAAAATCATGAAGAATATCAACAGAATAGTATGTCTTTTTGCGAAAATCTATTTATCGCTTCAGGCATTCAATGCCACCTGTTAACTTTCTTGAAATATAGCTCTAAATAAGACATTGAGCCTAATGATTCTTTCACTATTCTTAAAGCTCTAAACCAGGTAGCTTCATCACATGTACATTTTAAATATTTTTCCCAAGCGAGCATTCCTGTTGTTTTATCTTTCCATTCATTTAATGAGAGAATTATTTTACATTTACATACTTTGTGTAAGATTTTTATTATATACTAAAACTTCAAACCTTTATCAGAGGTTTCATATTTTTTTTATTTAACTTAAATTTCTTTTGTAGTCTCAACCACTCCAAAATTACTCCCCCTGAATATTGGTCATCTACATAGTTAATACCGTTTTTCATCCATTCCTCTACAATCTCGATATTCTGATTCAAAAATAAGATATCATTTGGGGTACCTAAAGAAGGATATTCTGATAATTTCATTTTACTTCTATTTTTCACCCAGAATTTTCGTATGAATCTAACACCTCTAGGAAAAAATATATTTCCTATAATGTCTAGATTTGGAATCCACATTAACAAATTGATAGGAATATCCTCAAAGAGATCATATTCCATCAATTTCCAAATTGAAATGTGGGGTATTCCATAACATAACTTGAGATAAAGTAATTGATCTATATATATATATATATATATATATATATATATATATATATATATTTTATACATGGGGCAAACAGACCACCTACAGTCGTTCTTCACTTTATAACCTCTAAAGGAATTCTAGCTGTCTTTCCATTAAGTATATATGTGTCTATGGATTTCTGGAATTATTTTAACCAATATATTGAGGGCACTTCTGATATAGACCTGAAAATATACGACAACCTGGAAATAATTATCATTTTCTTTACTGCAATTCTTGCAGACCATGAGAGATTAATTAGTCTCAATCCAACAAAGTTAACAAAATACTCTTATATACATTAGCCTGATTTTGTTTCAGAATATTTCTTATTCTAAAAGATAAATATATTCCTAGGTGTGTTATCCCTCTAGAATTCCAATTATAAGAGTATACATTTTTTAAGTTGGATTTTTCTTCCAGGGAAAGTCCCATGCTAATAATGGTCTTCTGTCTATTTATCTTGAAATAAGAGATCCTGCTGAACTCACTCAAAAGTCTATCTAAATTCAGCAATGATTTTTCAGGGCCTGTCCAGGTCACAATCAGATCATCTGCATAAAGAATAGTTTTGTATTCCCTATCTCTAATTTTCATTCCCTCTATTTCTTTAGTATTTCTTATTTTTTCTATTAACAGTTCAATGAAGAGGATAAACAACAAAGGAGACAAGGGGCAACCTTGCCGTGTCCCATTTCTAATAGGGAAATATTTTGTCTTAAAGTTCGTACCAATAATCTTTGCATTAGGGTTGGTATATTATACATTTACTGCCCCTGAAGCAAAGTCTGCAAATCCATATTTCTGCAAAACTACTTTTGAGAAGTCCCAGCTGACACTGCCAAATGCTTTCACAGCGTCTATAGACAAGGCCAGCATGGGACTTCCCTTTTTACACTAAACGATAAGATATTAAGAAGACTTCTGATATTATAAACTCCTTGTCACATCTTCAAAAACCCTGTTTGATCACAGTGTATCAATCTTGAAATAATAGTGACGAGTGTATTTGTTAGAATTTCGAATATATATTTTTAAATCATAATTTATTAAGGATATGGGTCTGTAACTTCTTCTATTTTCATGGTCTTTGCCTTCATTTAAGATGTTTATTATTTTTGTTTCTGTTAATTCGGACAACATGTTCCCACTGTTCTTAATCTCATTAAACATATTTACCAAAGGCGCTCTCAGAACATCCAGGAAAGTCTGATAAAAAAATGTATTAAATCCATCGACCCCGGAAGCTTTGTTGTTTTTACTCTCCTTAATGACTTCTTCTATCTCTTTCCCTGTTATTTGTTTATTTAGCATATCTACTTCATCTTCTGAAATTTTGGGAAGATTAATTTCATTTAAGAGCCGTTCAATTTCACTCCTGTCTGGCTTGTGAAAGTCTGTTTGTAGTTATAAGTTATATAATTTAGAATAATAGTGGTAGCAAAAGTTATCAATTTATTTTGAGTGCTTATGAAGAATATTATTCTATCCTCTGATACCTTAAATAGAGTTCTGAATTCTCTGTTTTTTTCATTTTATTTGCTAAGTATTTCCCCGTCCTGTCTCCCATTATATGTTGAGACTGTTGGTTGGAGCTTCCATATTAATCTGTCTAATTTAAATTGATCATTTTTTTTATTTGAGAATTAATTTCATTTATTCTATTAGACGTTTCTTTATTGGGGGAAGTTTTATTCAATATTTGTTGTTTTTCTAGCTCAATATACAGTGATCTAAGATACTTCTCTCTCAATCTTTTAAGATGTATTACCTTAACTGATAGTATACCCCTAAATAGCCTTTGAGTGTGCACCAGAGCATAGATGGGGATGAAACTGATTTTAAATGTATCTCTAGAAAATCCTGCAGACTATTTTTAAGCTTGATTACTTGATCCTTTTTCTTCAATGGGGTTCTATTTTCTAATTTCTATTCCTAGGATTATCTTCAGAAAGTCTTATTTCTAGACCTATTGGAGCATGATCTGACACTTGTGTATATACTAGTCCCTACTACTACATAAAGAGTATACAGGTCTCCCAGGAAATAATAATTTATCTTGTATGTATGATACTTCCTAGAGAAACATGTATAATCCTTTCCATCTGGGAACATTGTACTCCATATATCAGAGAGATGCAGATCAATCAGCAATTTGAACCCTCTAATTTCCTTTTAGGTCTAAACGATCTATCTCTCAGAGAATCAAGCACAAAATTGAAATCTCCATAAATTATCATTTTGCCTTTTTTAAACTTATTTACATTCTTAAAGTTTGTTTTATAAATTTCTCTTGATTACTATTTGGAGCATATAGGTATATAGTTTGTTATTAATATATCTGCCTGTTTCATCTATCTTTTCTGTCTTTTTAAACTCTCCCTTCACTACCAGATTTTTGCTAAAAAGAACTGACACCCCCCTTGCTTTGCTATTATAAGTTGAGTTTTCTCTACCTACAAAAGTTTTGTTGTTTATGTATATTTTTATTTTAAATGAGTTTCCTGTAAACATAGGACATCAATCCTCAAATTAGCATATTCTGCAAATGCAATTCTACTTTTTATCAGGGAGTTCATTCCATTGACATTATGGGAAATTATTTTTAGAGTCATCTATCTACTTGATTTAGTTTTTTATTTATCTTCTTCATTGTTATTTTTTGAAATCTTTTATCTGACTGTTCATTCATATGATTTTTTTTGTCTCCTTTGATGATAAATAACCACATTATGTACATATATACTTCCTTTCATAATTCAGACTGCCTTGAATCTTAAATGCAGTCTCCTACTTGAAGGCACTTATGCTGATATTTAAAAATGGCGGGTTCTAACTGATGGAGGTGGCATTATTTTATTATCAGACATTGCTTTAATAATGATTTAAAATATATGAGAGCATTTTCTCCTCTTTCATGTTATCTATCTTTTATTATCACCTCTCCTCTTTTTACTACTTAATGCCTGTTATTGACTCTCTCCTCCTATTACATTTTTCTTTTCTTTAACCTATTTTAATGCTATGAATCTTTAATATCTTGTTAAAAAGATAATAAAGCATAAAAATCCTAGCAATTACATATGTGACCAAAAGATTAATTCTAATTATGGTGCTTCCAATCCTATCTTCTTAGGCTTTTCAAAATAATCTTATAATTGCTTAGTGCATTCATTCTCTAATCTAATAATTTATGTGAAATAGCCAGAATCAAAAATATCTCTTTATGTGTCATATTTTGTGTTAACTAACTCCAGTGTTTGTTCTATTTATCAAATATGTAATTTTTGATGGGTTATAATTTAAAAAAAGTACAAGTGCAAATACTCCCATCCAAAGGGAATTTTCAGTAAATCCCATCTCAATTTTAAATTTTATAACATACCCTTTATTACTCCCTCGTGTACCTACTTATAACCATTGTACATCATTTGTAGCATTCACCTATTTTGGATCCTATCTATGGATCATATATTGCAGCTGGTCAAAGTATAATACAAATATCATATAGAGAGAGAGGAGCCCAATATATATTCATCATTATCATAAAATGGGACCAACCTGAATAAAGTTTTTTTTATAACTTTCATTTCTAAGACGAGGGGCCTGAAATATTCTTTCCATCAGGGCAGTTGACAAAATAACCAAAAGCATACATAGGCAAATGCAATTATTTCCATTACCCTCTAAAACCACCAATTTCCTATAAACATAAAGCTAACTTAATCATATAAAATAATTTTCGTTGCCACTCTGGGGCCATCAGGTTCAATTTCTGTGGTCGAATAGTGGAGCCTTTCACTGTAATATTCCAACGTATTAGAGGTAATTTTATACCACCGAGAGTCTTTCTGCACCGATAGCCCCATGGGAAAAATCAATTTATATGTCAAACCTTTTCTTAAAGAATGTGTTATTTAAACAAAATAATTATGCTTATTTAGCGTGTGTGATGAAATGTCTGAGAAAATTGTTATGTTCTCGTATGGGGTTTCCAAATTCAGCCTATGGCTAGCTCGTATTATGGCTTCTTTAAATGGGAGGAAATGGACTTTAACAATTATATCTCTAGGACTGCTACTTTCCATGGCCCTCATTCAATTGCAATTTGCACAATTGAATAGAGCCCTAAATAACCACATTACATATAATTTTTAAAAAAGTTTTTTGCTAGCAAGCATCTATCCAAAATAAAGGTTTTCACTAACTACAAAATGTGTTAAAAATATATGTTATGTGCTTATTTAGGGTCCAATTCAATTGGGCAAATTGCAATTGAATAAGGCCCCATGTGAGCTGGTATTGGGATCCTATGCAAAGAGTCAAACTTATGTTTAACTTTCGAAAAGGTAGGTACCAGAGATATAAACAAATTGGTTAGGTATTCTCCTAATTCAGTGTCCGAGATGGCTTCCGAAATTCCCCTAACATGAAGATTGTTTTTTCTGCTTCTATCTTCCAAATTGGAGATTTTATTATTCAGCTCTTTTATTTTATCCTCTAAATTCGTATTTTGTGTTAAGAGAATATTATGATCTATTATAATTTTATCCATTTTGTTTCCAGTTCTGAGGTTCTAATATTAATATCTTGAATCGCCTTTACATTTTCCATAATTTGGTCTTTTATTTCTGTCATAAAGTTTATTTGGAACTCCTGAAGAAGGAGTTTCATCTTAGGTACTGTTAGTTGTTCTTCCTCCTGTTCTCTACTCATATTGCTTTCACATACACTTTCTGAACTCTGGTTGAGAGTCCGATCCATCACTGGGGATTCAGGAAGATTAGTCTTTTGTAATCTTTCTTTATTTTTGGGGAGAAGAACGTGCTTGTCTTCTGAGGATATTATTTTTTATCCTTCCCTCTCATTTTCCCCAGCATGTTAAGTTTATATAGATTCAAACCCAAATATACTTTTCATGGAGACCTAAATCTCCAAAATTTTCGGAGATATATATTCCTCTCTTATACAAGGATGTGTGTGGGTGTAGAGGTTACCTTTTTGACCATTTACCATCAAGTTTCACTTCTGAGATGATCCTCCTATTGCGAGATGTGGGAAAGGGCCATTTCACCCACCTCCACGTTCAACCGCTATTCTTTGTGAGATATACTCTACTCCTATTAGCGTCACTCATCTCCTACCATCACAGCTTGCACAGTCATCTCGTATCACACCTCGTCTCCCACAGCTCGTCATGGCTTACACAGATCTCCCAATGGTTATGTCTGATGTGAGAGTTCTCAGCGTGACTCAGTTTCACCTCTCTATCTTCCAGCATGATGTGATGGTATCTCCTCCGCAATGCTGTGCACGCCTTCCACGTGGTTTGATGGACTCCGGGGAGTCTTCTCGCAGATGTTTAGGTAGGCTGGCACCACCCCGTTTCACCTCTCTATCATCCTGCATGGGTAATGGCCTCTCCTCCGCAATGATGTGCTCCCCTCTCACGTGGCTGGCTGGACTCCAGGGAGTCTTCTCACAGATGTTTATCGCCTGGCACTACTAAGAGCACCCATTCTCCTTGCTGTAGTTGGAATTTAGGGAGACAGACAGATGAACTACAGCCTGCATGCCCACAGCAGGCTTACGGCCAGGTTTGCCACTTCCATCCACCTAAAGCAGCTAAGCTTTTCCATTTCCGGTCATGCCCCAATATCATGAACACAGCAGGAAATTCTGACCAACCATAAAATGTGATAATTAATAAAGGTATGACAGTTATATAGTTACGTAGTAATAAAGGTTGAAAAAAGACTTTCAACCTTTTAAGATCTCCTCTGATCTGCAATATGCGGATTAAATATTAATTAATTAGTTGTTAATTAATTATTAATCAATTATTTAATTATTTATTTTATTTTATTTTTAATTATTAATTAATTCAGAAGAAGGCAAACACAAAAAAACTCCAAGTGAGGCTTAGCCAATTGTCTAAAAGGGAAAAAAAAATGAATTCCTTCCTGACCCCAGATACTGGCGATCAGATTTCTCCCTGGATCAGTACTGTCTCTCTAATTATCCATGATAACCCTGAATTGCCTTTTTAATTAGAAATAAATCCAGTCCCCTTTTAAAGTTATCTATCGAATCCGCTGTCACCACCTCGTTTGGTAGAGAATTACACCCTTACTGTGAAGATGCCTTTTCTTTCTTTAAGGTGGAGTCTTTTTACTTCTAACCTCAAGGGATGTCCTCTTGTCAGTTGAAAACCTCTTGGCACAAAAAGTTCCCTCAACAAACCTTTATACTGACCCTGGATGTATTTATATAAGGTAATCATATCTCCTCTTAGATGCCTTTTTTTTAGAGAAAATAAGTTTAATTTGGTTAGTTCTTCTTCATAACTTAGCCCCTCCGTTCCCCTTATTAGTTTTTTTGCCCTCCTCTGTACCTTTTCCAGGTCTAAAATGTCCTTTTTTATGAAGTGGTGCCCAAAATTGTACTCCATATTCCAAATTTGGGCGTACTAGAGATTTGTATAGTGGCCGAATTATATTTGCTTCCCTTGCTTCTATAGCCTTCTTAATACATGCTAATATTGTATTTGCCTTTGCAGCTGCTGCTTGGCTTTGAGCACTGTTACCTAGGTGGTTGTCCACAAGCACTCCCAAATCCCTTTCAATATCTGATACACCTAGATTTGCTCCATTAAGATTATAAATTGCATGGCTATTTTTCCTTCTCAGATGCATAACTTTACATTTATTTGTATTAAATCTCATCTGCTATTTAGATGCCCATTCCTCAATTTTATGTAAATCCCACCTCTAAGTCATTAATAAATATGTTAAAAAGGATGGGACCTAATACTGAACCCTGAGGAACCCCACTTACCACATTAGTCCAATCGGAGTATGTTCCATTTACAACAACCCTTTGCTTCCTGTCTTTTACCCAGCTCTCAATCCATGAGCAGATATTTACTGCAATTCCTGTATCTCTTAGTTTGCACAATAGTCTCCCATGTGGCACTGTATCAAAAGCCTTTGCAAAATCCAAAAAGACTATGTCCACTGAGTTGCCTTGATCCAGATTCCTACTAACCTCCTCATAGAAACTAATTAGATTGGTCTGACATGACCTATCCTTCATAAATCTTTGTTGACTGCTACCTATGATCTTGTTCAAATAGACATATTCTTGTATTCTGTCCCTTATTAACCCTTCTAAAAGCTTCCCAACTACAGATGTGAGGCTCACTGGTCTATAATTCCCCAGATTTGCTCTTGCTCCCTTCCTAAATATAGGTATCACCTCTGCTTTTCTCCAGTCATCTGGTAGAGACCCTGTGTTGAGTGAGTCTTGAAAGATTAGATATAATGGTTTAGCTATTACAGAACCCAGCTCCCTCAGTACCCTTGGATGTATTCCATCAGGACCCGGGGCTTTATTAACATTTTTTTTCCAACCTCCTTTGGATTACTTCCTGTGTTAACCAATTATTTGGCAAAGGTAGTGTAGCCCCATTATGTTGCAGTGTCCCAACCACTGGTACCTCCCTTGTGTATACCGAAGAAAAGAACCTATTTAGCTCATCTGCCTTTTCCTGGTCACTCATTTTCAGATGGCCTGTGTTGTATCTGTACTAATATAAACAAGTTGTCAGTCTGTGAATTAATCCTAATTCTAAGGAATTATATGGTGTTCCTGATATCCTGGTCTGTGGAAGCAATCTCCTGGGTGTGGTTCCTGTGTTTGGTCCATCTTCTGCTATCAGAGGTGTACAAGGACTGCACGATTATGTTGGATAGGTTTGAGCCAGGTTTTGATCAAGTCCAATTGAAGTAGCAGATTGTGACACTATCAGTCTGACAGGATGAAATTAGTTTGGATTTGGATTATTTATAAGCCTTTTCCATTGTATCAATTCTATCAAAATTGGCACACCATTTATTGTTGTTTTCTTTCATATCATAAAAAATGATCTCCCTGATAATGAGAAAACCAAGCTTCAAAGGACCCTTCTTTACACTGGGCACTGGTTCTTGAAGGAAAAGAAACAATTTTGAGAAGGTTTTAAAATTGCAGATTTAAATTATTGGATGACTCAAACACTTTTTTTCACAACTTTGAGAAAAAGCATCAAATTATGTTTCCATCACTTATTTAAGATGAGGGGTGAGAAAATTACCTTTTATCTTTAAATTTCTGAAGACTACAAACATTTCAATGTTAGGTTTTCAGGCATTTCACATTTGTTAATATCATACATTTTGCACATAAAGACAATTCACCAGCAACAGACAAGAACAAGAAAGTTGCACCACAAGTTGGTTCTGCATGACTCAGTATTGTTTTGTTTCTCCTAAATTAAACATTATTATCTTTAAAAATTAAATTTGAATAAATCTATGTGTTTGTAAAAAGTATTAAAAAAAATATTTATTCAGTTTATAGGTTGCCTTTACATAATTAATATTAAGTTGCAAAAAAACACACATTATATATATATATATATATATATATATATATATACACACACACATTATATATATATATATATATATATATTTATATATATATATAAATAAAAAAAATAAAAAAAATTAGGTCAGAGGCGCTCATCAGAGAACGAACCAACCTTAATAGTTTAGTTCTGTGGCCATAATAAGCCACTCTGAGAGCAACCTCTTTTAGCTCACTTGTGTCTTTCACAGGGAGAAATATCCTGTAGTATATTAGTCTGGTCCTACTCAGAAGAGTGATCCAGCCCCAAAATACCAGGCAATTCTACCCTGATCAGGAGAAACAGCAAACCCTAGATGCATTTTGGCCTTTATGGGCCTCGTCAGTGAGGTGCAGCTGAACTCCCTAAGGCACAGTGAGCAAGGGGTCCACGTCTGAAGTCCCTTATTACCCTAGGGAGACTAAACCCTAAAGGTAATTTGCTTATACAAAGCAACTAAGTCAAAGGTGCTCATCAGAGAATGAACTAACCTTAATAGGCTAGTTCTATGGCCATGATAAGCCACTTTGAGAGCCACCTGTTTTAGCTCACTTGTGCCCTTCACAGGGAGAAATAACCTGTAGGATATCAGTCTGGTCCCACTCAAAAGAGTGACCCAGCCCCGAAATACCTGGCAATTCTACCCTAAAGTCCGCAGTTGCTATATAGTCTTTTAGTAAAAGTGGTAACATTTGAATGTAAGAACAGTTGAACATTGGATTAATGAGTATTGTAAACTTGATATAATGTATTTTTAACATGCAACTTGTACATTAAGAACTGTTAACCGAAATATATATTGAATCCAGAGGAAGGCAAACAGTAAAAACCCTCCTTGAAACGTAGCAAATAGTATCAAAGCAGGAGAAAAAATAATTCCTTCCTGACCACATGAACTGGCGATCAGATTACTCCCTGGATTAATATTTAACATGAAATACAACATTTACATTGTGTATTAAAACGTGCTTGTGCTGTTAACATCAACTTTGTAATATGTCTAACTAACCAACTTGAAAGTATTTTTTGTAAAACTTGTAACGTTCTAAACAGTAACATAGTTAACTAACATTTGAAGGTAATTTTTTTGAAAATGCAAGGCAAGTGTTTTGTGGGGCTAATCATGCATAAACAGTACTTCCATGAATAAGTAATGAGTTATTTAGTCATTGCTGGTTTTGAATGGTTGACATTTCTTTGTTGGTGTTGTAATTGTTTAAAATGGCACATAGAGTTTCCTCTGTGGAAAAGTGGTTCTCTAAAAAGAGAACGCGAGACATTAAAGTTCGTCCGCGATATGTATTTACTGTTCTCTAGGTGTTTTGCCATTGTATGGAGTTTAATATGGAAATATTGGTGCTGTCAAAAGTTTTTGAGTGCCATAAAAATTAATTCTTGAAAGAAACCGACAGTTGTCTATATTTTTGGTTTGTTTTTCGCTGTTACATTGTGGTTGAGGTGATTTGTTACTTTTCTTTGGAATTTGTGTGGCATGTTTTTTTTGTTTCTTTGATTGAAAGTTAGAGTACTTCATAGTAGACAATGTTTTTAGTAAAAATGCGTCCATCCTCTAATAAATCACCTTGACTTTCATTGTTTTCAATGTAAACTTTAATAGCCTGTGGATTTTTGCATCGTGATAAGGCAACGTACAATTGTCCATGTGCAAATACTGGTTGTTCTAAGAATATACCCACAGATTTGAAAGTTTGTTCTTGTGATTTATTAATGGTCATGGCAAATGCCATGATGATGGGAAATTGTCTTCTTTGGAGTATAAAAGGGAGGCTACTTTCACTTGGTGCTAAATCTATCCTTGGT
Organism: Discoglossus pictus; assembly: GCA_027410445.1. Classification (NCBI taxonomy): domain Eukaryota; kingdom Metazoa; phylum Chordata; class Amphibia; order Anura; family Alytidae; genus Discoglossus; species Discoglossus pictus. The sequence goes on from CM050174.1 coordinate 42,616,166, forward strand.
ATGAAAACTCTCTCTCCTTTATAGGTACCAGTTAAAATTTCAGTATCTATGAAATGGTCCTTTAATTGTTAAACAATTAATCTTGTGTCATTGCATAGGCCTTTTTTTGGGTTCATATTTCGCAGTAACATGACAATTGCACCTTTCTTTAGCTGCAAAATATGTGGTGGTATTCCAGAAGGAGTTAATGAGTTTATGAATTCAGTGGAAAAGTTTGCCTGACTTTCTTTGTCATCAGCAAGTACAGAATCAGCACTGTGATAATTTTTTTGTGGTGCATTAATTTTTTTTAATATTTCATTATTGAGGATCAATGCATCCTTATGTGAGGAATTGACTCTGCTGAACCTCTTCCCTACCACTGCGCCAGCCTGCCTTTGTGAATTTCCCTGAGATCTGATAAACCTTGACTCTGCTAGCAATAGTATCAGTGACTAGTCTCTTCAGCTGTGGCTGGTCAGGTGTCTGGTCCTTGGCCTATATAAGGCACTTCCTGTCTATGTACCTTGCCTGATAATTGTGGTTCCTGTTCCCTTCAATAAAGCTTGTTCCTGTTTCACCTACAAGTTGTTGAATTGGATCATTGCTGACTTAGGCTGCTGGTCACCAAAACCTTGTGATTCCTATATCATTACACCTTATTTTTGCATGTTAGTATGACTTTGTTGGCTAGTTCAGAATAGTCCTCCTTATTTATTTGAGTTTCGAATATAGCCGACATAAGATCTTGTTTGCAAATCATATAATCTGGGATGTGGACAGTGTCGTCAGGTACATTTTGGATTTGTTCTGTTTTTCCTTCTCCAATTTTAATAAGCCAATCATTGAAATCATTTTGTCCTTCTGATCTCATATTTTGTTGTAATTGAAGATGGGTAAAAAGTTGCCATAGTGTACTTGACTTTATACACGTTTCGATACTGTTGGTTCGATTTCCATGTACAACGACAGGTAATGTTTGTCTAAAATCGCCACCTAAAAACATTACCTTTCCACCAAATGGCAAAGTATTATCCATGACTTCCCGAAGCAAACGGTCAATACATTGGAGAGCATAGTATGACATCATTGTAGCCTCATCTATTATAATTAATTTACTTTTTTTAAGTGTTTTGGCTTGTAATGATGTCATCCGTATATCTGACACTGAGGTTTCTAAAATAGGCACTGGCAGTTTAAATCCACTATGCACAATTCTTCCACCCTCTAACAAAAGTGCAGCAATTCCAGTGGTCGCAAATGTGAGCGCTATTTGACCTCATTAATAAATAAATTATATAGATAGAAATAACACTCTTTGACCATGTCATCATCTAGTGCATTTTTTATGGCATTAAATGCTTGCAATTGTAATGTATTTAAAGTTGCAAGTCTTTCTTGTGTCCTTTCTGCTTGTAGTTGAATGTCATAGTCTTCCAAGTTTATGTCGTCTATAAGACCTGGATCAGGCAGATTAAAACTTGCACAACTTAATTCATGAGTTAAAAATACTTATTGGATTTCCATTAATGCTTTTAAGTGTGCAATGGGCTCATTGTATCGTTGCCTAAAGTCTTCAGCCATATTACTTTTAAATGTGTCCCACAAAGCTAATGCATTTGGAGCATTTGAGAAGATACAAATGAATGCAAATTGTTCACTCATCTGCCGTGGCATTCGACATAGTGCTGCTTCTTCTTGACATCTTTCCCATTCTGTATCATCATCTAGTAAGTTTCTATGTCTCGCAGCTAAATGAAAGGATTCATATAGTATGTCATTAACAGTTCTTAAGTGTTCAAAACTTTGTGCACCAGGAACATTTAAAAGTAGTAGTCGTAAGTAGAAAAGTTTAAGGTCTCTTGGACTGACCGTGTAAATTCTTGGTATTATTTTATTTCCTCTGTTTTTTCTTGGTCGCCATAATCCATTAACAAAAACATAATGATATGGAATCTCAATATATAAGAATTGTGTTGCCTGGGAATCTGTTGAATTTAATTGAAACCATGCAGTTAGTGTAGTGTGAAGATGCTCACTTTGTGCCAATGCATTAGTTTAGTTTCCAGCATGGAAATACACTAAATGTCTTTGTGGCAAATGTACAGCTAATCTATATACTGCATGTGATTGATCGTGCACTTCAAATTTTAAAAGACGACACATAGCTTCTGGCGCACTGACATAGCGAGCATCTACATGAGTTGCAAGTTCATCATGTACTAACTCAGTGCTTTCGGTATTGTCTGCACTTTTGACAACTACAGTAGCTGCATTATAGCCTTTGTGAATGTATTTGCATACATATTTAATAGATTTGATGGAAGTGCAGGCTTCTACATTTATGTGTGCATTATACTTCATAAGTAAATGTGGATTGTATGGTACCACATATCTATTGTCTACGTTTTTCCCATGAATAATGGCACTTTGTCCCTCTCTTCTTCTATATAATGGATAGCCATCACAATTGGCATAAGTTTTGTCTCTATAATCTTTTGGAAATTATTTAGTACATTTATTATTTTCCATACATGGTGATTGTGGATTAACATCTCCACATGGTCCGTGAATCATCCGATGAGTTACACTCTCATATAGTCTACCATATAGTTCTGGATCTGGTAGTTCAGCAATAATGACTGAATCCACTTTGTCACCAGTATCTAATTTATCTTTTTCTTGAAGGATTATAAGCAGATGTGCATGTGGAAGGCCTCTTTTTTGAAATTCAATTGTATAAACATAAGCAAGACATTTGCCAAATAAGTGAGTTATAGTGATGTCACGTATTAATTCATTTAATTTAATTTTGAAAACTCTGGCTACTAAATCTGGTCTATCGGAAGTAGTTTGTCCAAGAAGTAAATTTTGTGTAATCTCTGACCATTGGGGATTACATGTAAATGTAATAAATTAATCTGGTTTCCAAAATTTGGTGACAATAGCCATGGCATCATTGTATCTTTCTCGCATATTGCGAGGAGATCCATGGAAAGAAGATGGTAAAATGATGGCTTTGCCAGCTGTCATGTCTCTGCTTCTAGCAACCTCAGCTACATAATCCATTAATCCACAATACTGTTCTACACGTAGTTTATCTTGTTGATATTTTATGAAGTTTAAATTATTGGCCTCAACTTGCAAATAGGAATCAATAATCCATTGTTGTGTTAGTTTTCCACCACATAAAATTGGATTGAATGTATTTCGAATGGCAATTTGAGCTACTTTAAATTCCAGCATGGAAATATTATTTCTTACTCGTACTTTAGAATTTGGGTAACTGGGAAGGGTTAATTTAGGTTGCCAACCTGGTTCTCCGTGTGGAAAAAAAATGGGATATGTTATTGGATCTAAATTAGTACTTAAGATACTGATATTAATGAATGGTTGCTCCTCATTTCTGGGATATATTCTAATGTCTCTTTGAAATGTTGGTTCTCCTTCATCGTTTTGAAACACCATTGCAACCTCATTTGATGTTGGCCAATTATAACAGCGTTTATCAGTATGTCTATCTCTTTTAAGCACCAAATTGACCTATGGGATTGGTAATTGATGTCTTTCTGCATGAGGTTGTTGTTCCTTTTCTACTTCTGCAAATTTTGTATAAGCTTGAGTGTAGGGGTTATTGGCCATAATTTTATCTAGCTCTATAAAAACACTGGGTAAGCATTTTTTATTTTCTGGCAGCTGCATACGTTGGTCAACAGCTTCCATTGTATCTAGGACATATAGTTGAGCAAATTTTCTTTGCTCTCCTTCCTCTGGATGTAAATGGGAAGTACGATGGTAATTTTGGCCTTGGACTTTAAAGCAGTAAGGGCCATGTCCTTGTACATTAGCAGCTAATGTTGCCCCCATAGATGCAAAGGATATGGCACTATTGTAGGATCTTATGTTTGTTTTGACATTTTTGTAGTTTGGAAAAGTAGGTTCAGTCTTTCAGTAATTCTATTTTTCTTTTACTGTAGTAGTTCGGTGGCTATTAAACAGTATTCCTTTTTTTTTAATAGTGTATCTGTTATGATTTGTTATGCTATGCTGTTTTTTGTGCGCCACTTTTAAATTGGTGGATTTTACTTCTGGGTTACAGTTAGAGGACTATTCTGTTTTGTGTCCACCACTTTTGTGATGCTGTATTTGGCTTGTGGCTGAGGGTTAAAGGTTGTGGAAGACTAAAGATGAATGTGAATTGTATTTTCTATCTGTTGGGAATATTTGCAGTACTATCCTGTTTTTCGTCCGCCACTTTTGGGATGCCTCATTTGGCTTCTGTGTGAGGGTTAGAGGTTGTTGGAGAGTATACAGGAATGTTAAGTTAGTTTTCTATATGTTGGGCAGATTTTTTGTACTATGCTGTTTTGTGTCCACCACTTTTGGTATGCGCCATTGGACTTATGGGTGATGGTTACAGGTTGTTGTAGAGTAAAAAGGAAGAATAAGTTTGTTTTCTATATGTTGGTAATGTTTGCTGTACTATCCTGTTTTGTGTCCGCCACTTGTATTTTAGTTATGCGTTGTGTTAACAATTTTTTTTCTATGCAAGTGTGTTTATTTGTGAATTGTATATGTGTTAGCAATGTTTCTTGAAGTCTGGTGTTTTGGTTTTCTTGTAATTTGTATTGAGGCTTCTATTTTTTTTTTTTTTTACTTCTGATATTGGCAGGCAGGAAACATGGTAATTCTGTAATTTTTTTTACTTGTTATACTATACCTTGATTAAAGTCTTTTGGGTGTATGAATGACAGAGGGTCCCGTACTGCCAAATTAAATCCCCCAGTCTTCTTGTAGTGCTTGAAATAGAAAGGTAAATGGTTAATTGTATATTCATTGTTTTGGTTTTGGAAAAGCATGGTCTTTTTCTACATGTAATGTATTTTTGTATCTTACATCTTCTTCTTTCTTTGTGTTCTTTAAAAGTAATCCACTTTCACAGTCCACGCTGCAAATTTTTGAATGACGCTGTTGATGCAGAGTCTGTTTGAATAATGAACAAAATGGGAAAGATTGAGCTGCAGGTTAAATTTGTATAGGTGTCATTTTTTTTTGTGGCATTAGTTCCTGTGAATTAATGTCACTTGAATATACTTATATGATTAGCTTGAGTTAAGATTAGCTTGTTGTAGGGCCTATACATATATGTGTGCATTTCACATGTCACTATACATGAATGACGACTTTGGTGTGAATCTTTGAAATGGTATTTTTTTTTTAATGTTTTTTTCCTCTCAGTTGGAATTTGCAGATTGTGAAGTTGTAAATTGGTAAATAATTCTCTTCTGAAGTAACGGCAGCAGTGAACTATACATATATACTGTTAATCATCTGAGGAGAAATGTAGAATTTTCTGGAAAGTGGGCAGTATTTATAAACTTTCAGGTGAAGATGAACAGTTGAACCTGTTAGAACGCAATACACATGCGCTATTTGCGTTCCAGCCTTAAATTTGCATTCCAGCCGCCATTTTGCGGCTAATAGTTGTGTTTTTCATGTCAAATGGTGGGTAATAGCAGTGTGGTACGTGCCGCATAGTGTGTGTTATGTGCCTCGTGAACTGGTCTGGAGCGTTCGTTCGGTTTTGCGAGTAAGTGTAGTATTTTTCGGTCCTTAGCCTTGTTTTCGTTTGTTTCGGTCGGCCATTTGTACTCTTGTTTAGGTGATTTTCGAGTGTCTAAACTCTTGTATTTCGAGTTTAATTGAGGTGTAACTTCACTTTTCGAGGTCCTGGGTGCCCCTCATTGCTGTAGGTAAGCTTTTTATTAGAGATGTCGCGAATAGTTCGCCGGCGGACTGTTCCCGGCGAACATAGCATGTTCGCGTTCACGGCAAACTGCGAACATATGCGAGATTCGACCCGCCCCCAATACTTTATCATTGAGCAAACTTTGACCCTGCATGTCACAGTCAGCAGACACATTCCAGCCAATCAGCAGCATACACTCCCTTCCACACCCTTCTACCTCATGGACAGCAGCCATTTTGGAATCAAAACTAACTTGCAGTCTTACTGAGAGGAGGTAGAGTGTAGGTGATACTGCATCAATAGGGAAAACCATAGCTAGGCAAGTTTATTCAGTGTCCAGTGCAGTGCTGAAGGACTCTTGTGCATTATTATTATTATTATTACTACTATATAATGTGTAGATGTACCAGCTGGGCATGCATTAATATTATTATTATTATTATTATTATTATTATTATTATTATTATTATTATAATATAATGTGTAGATGTACCAGCTGGGCATGCATTATTATTATTATTATTATTATTATTATTATTATTATTATTATTATTATTATTATTATTATATAATGTGTAGATGTACCAGCTGGGCATGCTCTTGTGCATTATTATTATTATTATAGGTAAAATACTACTACTACTAATAATAATAATGCACAAGAGCATGCCCAGCTGGTACATCTACACATTATATAATAATAATAATAATAATAATAATAATAATAATAATAATAATAATAATAATAATGCTCAAGAGCATGCCCAGCCGGTACATCTACACATTATATACTAATAATAATAATAATAACAATAATAATAATAATGCTCAAGAGCATGCCCAGCCGGTACATCTACACATTATACAGTAATAATAATAATAATAATAATATAGAAGAGCATGCCCAGCCGGTACATCTACATATTATATACTAATAATAATAATAATAATAACAATAATAATAATAATGCTCAAGAGCATGCCCAGCCGGTACATCTACACATTATATAGTAATAATAATAAGAATAATAATAATATAGAAGAGCATGCCCAGCCGGTACATCTACACATTATATAGTAATAATAATAATAATAATAATAATAATAATAATAATATAGAAGAGCATGCCTAGCCGGTACATCTACACATTATATAGTAATAATAATAATAATAATAATAAAGCACAAGAGCATGCCCAGCCGGTACATCTACACATTATATAGTAATAATAATAATAATAATAAAGCAGAAGACCTCCCCTGTGTCTCCCCCCCACTCCCTCCCATGTGTCTCTCTCCCCCCCACTCCCCTGTGTCTCCCCCCCACTCCCTCCCATGTGTCTCTCTCCCCCCCTCTGCCCTGTGTCTCTCCCACCCTTGCCTGTGTCTCTACCCCCCTCTCCCTTCTCCAGTGTTTCTTTCCCCCCTCTCCTGTGTCTTTTCCCCCTTCCCTCTTCCCTGTGTCACTCCCCCCTCCCCTGTGTCTCTACCCCCCTCTCCCTTCCCGTGTTTCTTTCCCCCCTCCCCTGTGTCTTTCCCCCCTTCCCTCTCCCCTGTGTCTCTCCCCCCTCATCTGTGTCTCTTCCCCCTTCTCCCCTGTGTCTCTACCCCCTCTCCCCTGTGTCTCTACCCCCTCTCCCTTCCCCTGTGTTTCTTCCCCCCTCCTCTGTGTCTTTACCCCCTTTCCTCTCCCCGGTGTCTCCTCACCACTCCCTCCCATTAGTCTCTTCCCCCCTCTCCCCTGTGTCTCTACCCCCACTCTCTCCTGTGTCTCTCCCCCCTCCCATGTGTCTCTTCCCCTCACCTCTCCCTTACCCTGTTTCTCTTCCCCCCTCTGCCCTGTGTCTTCCTCCCCCTCTCCACTGTGTCTTCCTCCCCCTCTCCCCTCTCCTGTATCTTCCTCTCCCTCTCCCCTGTGTTTCCTCCCCCTCTCCCCTCCCCTGTTAGCTTCTATACGCATACATACTTACGATAAGAAATCGGGGGGGGGGGGGGGGGTTACCCCTTACCCCCCCCCCAGTTCCAACACCCATGTGTACTGTATAATATTGTATTGCATTATGTTATATTATATCACTAGCGACTTGCCTGGCACAAATGACGGGGCAATAATAATAAATAATAAAGTTTGAAGCCATGGCAATGCTGTTTGCCACACAATGTGATGCTTTTTGTACTCTGAGGACCTTCGGCGCTCATTGTGAGCCTCTTCCCTCGTGTCCTTCATGTTTCGTGCTTTGCAACGATCAATCTTCGGCGCTCATTGCAAAGACAGATATATAAGTACAGTGTTAAATATATAATTTTTTTTGTGCAGTGTAAATTAAAAAATGTATTCAGGTCTCAGAGCATAATAAAGTGATTTCGATTTGTAACTGCTTTGAGAGTACTATCGCTGGCAGCCAATGAGCAGTAATCCAGATATATAACTGCAGAGTAAAAAGTAAAACATTTTAGTGTAGTGTAAAGTCTACATTTTTATTTTCCATTACTAAATAATGCTTATTAAATGAATGCTCGATAATAACTATTGTGAATGAACAAATGTATTAGGAAGTGCGAAGCGTTAATGTATGTAAAGTAACGGCAGTGTAAAATATGCTATTAAGCGTACTTTTTTTATATATAGTTTTTTTAATAATAATGAATTAATTAATTACTAAAATACTTTACCTATTTGTAATTAATATATCCAGTGATCAATATCCTGAAGAGCTAACTAAAAAAGATTTTCCTAAAAAGCCGTACGAGGTAAAGATACACTATTAACAAGGACGATAAATCATCCACACCCGCTTACCACATACACATTCCCCGCCATTTTACAACACTAACTTACACAATGCGGAAGTACACAGCTACCCTAACGGCTTCCACTCGCGCACGCAGCCTATTTACACTCTACACTTCACACATTGCTGACACTTACACAGCAGCTCCACAGCACTGAAAACCTACATTGTATGCTGCAGGAACATGAAAACAGATTGTCAGCTCTTTAGCACAATGCTTCCTGCATATATTACTTACAAATAGGTAAAGTATATTCATTTAGTAATTATTTCATTAGCATACAAAAATACATATACACAAAAAAAACATTATCACATTAAACATAAAAGCCATTCACTGCGCGCCTCACAATGAGCGCCAACGCTGCTCATAGCACACAAAGCCTTGCAATAAGCGCAAAAAACACATCACCGCCGACCAAAGAATAACAGCAAAAGCGCCTATCAGAAAAAAAATACAACCAACAGCCTCGCAATGAGCGCCGAAGGATGTCCGACCGCCAACAAAATGAATGTCTCGTCCAAACCATTACCTGCCTTACAATCTTATTGCTGCCATTTTTTGACGGGCAAGTCGCTAGTAAATATATAAAGATCAAGATAATAAAAGTATCAGGAAATGTAACACAAAGATGCACGCGCATCTGAATAATACGACAAATACGGATTTTTGTCATAAATGATATGATCGCAGTATTGGGTCATAAACCCTAAACACTGGAATCTGTTACATACAATTTACTGATGATGTCATTAATGGGCTTCAAGGGGGGGGGATCTCTTTTCATACTTTTTGAGTGGTGCAAATCCAACATACGCAGAGCGGAAACGCCACATCTGTGGGACACACACAAAGGGGTTCACTTTGGGAGAAAAAAACAAACAAATATGAAATATTTAATAATCATATTTTGATGTTACCAACAGATAAGGAAACGAAACTGAGGTTATTATATGTAATAGTAGCAAGCCTGGGAGTACTGGGAGTAATAATACTGCAGCAGGAGGTCAGGACTAATGTCACCTATAGACCCCCAGACAGATAAAGGTCAGTACTAATGTCCCTCTATAGACCCCCAGTCAGATTTACGGTCAGTACTAATGTCCCTCTATAGACCCACAGTCAGATAAAGGTCATTACTAATGTCCCTCTATAGACACCCAGTCAGATAAAGGTCATTACTAATGTCTCTCTATAGACCCCCAGTCAGATAAAGGTCAGTACTAATGTCCCTCTATAGACCCCAGTCCGATAAAGGTCAGTACTAAAGTCACCTAAAGACCCCCAGTCATATAAAGGTCAGTACTAATGTCACTCTATAGACACCCAGTGAGATAAAGGTCAGTTCTAATGTCCCTCTATAGACCCCCAGTCATATAAAGGTCAGTACTAATGGGGGAGGAGAAGGGGGGAGGGTTACAATAGAAAGTAGGGAGATATTAATAGGGGCTTCAAATACAGTGGCAGGCACTTCACAACAGCAGAGCCATAGCAACATAAAGTGTATGATTGCAAACGCAAGAAGTTTGCCTGGGAAAATGGATGAGCTAGAAATATTAGCAGTACAAGAAAAATGGGGCTTAATAGGCATTACGGAAACATGGTGGGATGAATCTCATGACTGGACTGTTAATCTGGATGGTTATAACCTATTTAGGAAAGATAGGGGAAATGGTAAAAGAGGAGGAGGGATCTGTCTTTATGTTAAGCCTGAATTTAAGCCTATAGTCAGAGAAGATATTTATGCTGGCACTAACGGCATCATTGAATCCTTGTGGGTTGAGCTAAATAGTGGAGGAGCTAATTCTAAATGCATATTGGTGGGAGTATGCTATAAACCCCCAAATATAGCTGAAAGTGAGGAAATACAATTATTGTTACAGATTGGAAATGCAGCTAAGCATGGGCAAGTTCTAATAATGGGAGACTTTAATTACCCTGATATAAACTGTATAAACGAGACCAGCAGCTCAGCTAAGGGGAGCAGGTTCTTGAGTACACTCAGGGATCATTATCTAGCCCAGGTAATACAAGAACCTACTAGAAATGGGGCCATCTTGGATTTAGTCATCACAAGTAATATTGATATAATATCAAATGTAAAAATAGGGGAACCCTTGGGGAACAGTGATCACAACACAGTCTCATTTGAGATTGAATACAAAAAACAGAGTTGTAAGGGGCCAACAAAAACTCTAAATTTTAAAAGGGCTAACTTTAATGGGCTACGGGCAGCAATACAACATATAGACTGGGACAAAGAACTTACAGGGAAGAATACTGAAAATAAATAGACAACATTCAAATCCTTACTAAATAAACATACTCATCAGCATGTACCATGTGGAAATAAAATGAATACGAGTAAATCACATCCCATGTGGCTTAACAATGACTTAAAGATCATGATGAGGAAAAAGAAATATGCATTTAAATTATACAAGAAGGAGGGAACAGAGGCAGCTTTAGGTGACTATAAGGAAATCAACAAGGCTTGCAAAAGGGCTATTAGACTGGCTAAAATAGAAAATGAGAAGTCAGTTGCAATGGAAAGTAAGACTAACCCTAAAATATTTTATAAATATATTAATGGGAAGAAGGCCAGGAAGGAATCGATAGGACCATTACAATGTGACACAGGCCATCTGATAATTAGTGACCAGGAAAAGGCAGATGAGCTAAATAGGTTCTTTTCGTCGGTTTACACAAGGGAGGTACCAGTGGTTGGGACACTGCAACATAATGGGGCTACACTACCTTTACTAAATAATTGGTTAACGCAGGAAGAAATACAAAAGAGGTTGGAGAAAATAAATGTTAATAAAGCCCCAGGTCCTGATGGAATACATCCAAGGGTACTGAGGGAGCTGGGTTCTGTAATAGCCAAACCATTATATCTAATCTTTAAAGACTCACTCACTACAGGGTCTCTACCAGATGACTGGAGAAAAGCAGAGGTGATACCTATATTTAAGAAGGGATCTAGAGCAAATCCGGGGAATTATAGACCAGTGAGCCTCACATCTGTAGTTGGGAAGCTTTTAGAAGGGTTAATAAGGGACAGAATACAAGAATATGTCTATTTGAACAGGATCATAGGTAGCAGTCAAGATGGATTTATGAAGGAAAGGTCGTGTCAGACCAATCTAATTCGTTTTTATGAGGAGGTTAGTAGGAACTTGGATCAGGGCAACTCAGTGGATGTAGTCTTTTTAGATTTTTCAAAGGCATTTGATACAGTGCCACTTGGAAGACTAGTGAGCAAACTAAGGGATACAGGAATTGCAGTAAATATCTGCTCATGGATCGAGAGCTGGCTAAAAGACAGGAAGCAAAGGGTTGTTGTAAATGGAACATACTCCGATTGGTCTAATGTGATAAGTGGGGTTCCTCAGGGCTCAGTATTGGGTCCTCTCCTTTTTAACATATTTATTAATGACATTGAAATAGGACTCGAATGTAGTGTCTCCATTTTTGCTGATGACACTAAGTTGTGCAAGGTAATAAAATCAGATAATGATGTACTTTCCCTACAAAAGGATTTGCATAAATTAGAGAAATGGGCGGCTAAATGGCAGATGAGATTTAATACAAATAAATGTAAGGTTATGCATTTGGGAAGGAACAATAGCCAAGCAATCTATAATCTTAATGGAGCAAATCTAGGGGTATCAGATATTGAAAGGGATTATGGAGTACTAGTGGACAACCACCTAGGTAACAGCGCTCAAAGCCAAGCAGCGGCTGCAAAGGCAAATAAAATATTAGCATGTATTAGGAAGGGTATAGAAGCCAGGGAAGAAGATATAATTCTGCCACTATACAAATCTCTAGTACGCCCTCATTTGGAATATGGAGTACAATTTTGGGCACCACCTCATAAAAAATACATTTTAGAGCTGGAAAAAGTACAGAGAAGGGCTACAAAACTAATAAGGGGAATGGAGGGGCTAAGTTATGCAGAAAGACTAGCAAAATTAAACGTATTTTCGCTAGAAAAAAGGCATCTAAGAGGAGATATGATTACTTTATATAAATACATCCAGGGTCAATATAAGGCTTTGTCAAGTGAACTTTTTGTAGCAAGAGATTTTCAACTGACAAGAGGACATCCATTGAGGTTAGAGGAAAAAAGATTTCACCTTAAACAAAGAAAAGGGTTCTTCACAGTTAGGGTGGTTAAACTGTGGAATTCTCTACCAAAGGAGGTGGTGACAGCGAATTCGATAGACAACTTCAAAAAGGGGTTAGATATATTTCTGAATAAAGAGGGCATTCAAGGCTATCCTAGATAACTAGCAAGGAATATTGATCCAGGGAGAAATTTGATCGCCAGTTTCTGGGGTCAGGAAGGAATTTTGCTTTTTTTTCCCCCTTATGAGACAATTGGCAAAGTTTCAATGTTTTTTTTTTTTATGTTTGCCTTCCTCTGGATCAATTAACAATAATAATAAATAGTCCAAATTAAAAAGATCAATAGAGATCTAAAAAGGTTGAACTTGATGGACTAACTCTTTATTCATCCTCCAATACTATACTATTAATAATTATTTATTCAATAATTTGATTAATAACTAATCCACATATTGCAGATCAGAGAAGATCTTAACAGGTTGAACTTGATGGACTGAAAGTCTTTTTTCAACCTTAATTACTATATTACTATGTAGCTACTATGTAACTATGTAACTATGTCACTCTATAGACCCCCAGTCACATAAAGGTCAGAACTAATGTCCCTCTATAGACACCCAGTCAGATAAAGGTCAGTACTAATGTCCCTCTATAGACACCCAGTCATATAAAGGTCAGTACTAATGTCACTCTATAGACCCCCAGTCAGATAAAGTTTTGAAATGTTTCTTGGATAGCATTGGGGCTAAAGGAGGTTTGGCCATCAGGTAGTCTAAAGATACCGTATATTATGTCCTCTCTTGGGGGGTAAAGACACTAATAATTCCTCCAATAAAATTCTGTTTTTTTATGTGGGCAAGGTCCCTGGTTAGCCCATTGGATTATCTGTTAAAAAGAGTGGTGCAAAGACTGTGGGGGCTGTTAGCCTCCTTGTCCCCGTGTGGCCGTTTAGAATCCCTGCTGCTGCATGTTTCAGCTTTATTAAGGTGTAATTGTACAGCGTTTGACTCAAGTAGCTGCCTGTGCTGGGCCAGTTTGGCTTAATTGCTGGGCCCTTTTCCTGCCAAGATGGCGACCGTCAGTCCATGGGCCTCTATGTCCCCTTCACTACCTTTGTCCCCGCTTGTGTGCTTATTTGGGATGGCCCCCCTTTATATCTCCGACCCGTGGCCTTCTCAGGTCCCCCCCTCAATCTCTGAGTGTGGGTATGTGGGCTGGGGCGTTGAATCAGGCCTACCTTCTTCTCTGCTCGCTGCAAGATCAACAATACCTAATTTTTCAGGCTTCTGGTGCTGCACTGTGCCTTCAACAACCAAACCCCCCAAAAAAGGCACAAACAGGGATTAAACTGATAGGAGTAGTCCTACTTAACACACCACTCATATCTGGTGCAACAGTAGTGTACATTTAAAACCAAAACATGTTTTTCTACTGTAATAGATTGCATAGCAGTTAGTTGTCTGCAAGCGTGTGTGTCAGACCTACAGCGTCTACTCTGCCAACTTCTGCAAGTGCACAGTGCCACTTATATCTGTTGTCACAGTAGCTTGGATGCATAGTACCAATCTGTCAAAACCGGTAATGATGAATGAGGTCTAGAGTAGCCTGGTTCCCTTATCCTCTACAGGTTGAGACCTAATGTTTGGGTGTCTCCAGACCAACACATGAGTACAAGCAGCACACAAACTCAAAGCCGCCATCCTCCTCCTGGTCCAGCATCATCAGCCACATCAACCACTGCTGTCCTCCTTGCCCCCTCTCAACCATCCGCCACTGCGTCTCTCGCCCTGAGCAGTTCCTGCTCATTTGCCCATAGTCAGGTGCCTGTAAAGGACATGTTTGAGCGTAAGAAGCTAATGTCTCAAAGTGCCCCAAAATTGAAGTGATAGGACCAACAAAGCATCTTTTTCCATCTCCCGGTTCTAAAAATCCAGGCCTTATACACGCCCCCTGATATGTGCTGTAACAGGTTTTAAACTGATAAGAGTAGTACTACTTAACACACCTTATAATAATGCAGAGAGAGGCAATGCAGTGAGAGGAGTCTGAAGTAGAGGAGTCAGAGGAGGAAGGTGGCTTTGAGGAGGTGGAAGACCAAACACAGCAGGCGTCCCAGGGGGCTTGTTGTCACCTTTCGGGGACCCTTGGTGTTGTACGTGGCTGGGTGGAGGAAGAGACCTTCAATGACATCAGTGAGGACAAGGTACGGGACATGGCTAGCTTGGTATCCAACCTTGTGCAAATGGGGAGTTTGCGGTTGTGCAAATGGACTGTTTGCGGTTGTTTGCGGAGCGTTAAACGGGGAGTTTGGTCTGTCACTGTGAAGCGGGTGTAACCCTTACACTACCTGATCGATACAACATCATACCTGATGTTTTAAAGCACGTTATTCCAAACAATTTAGGAATGTTAGGTAATTTATGCCCCTTATGGCTTAAAACCAGACTCTGTATCAACTATGTAATTTTCCGTGGGAGTTTTGCCATGGATCCCCCTCCGGCATGCCACAGTCCAGTTGTTAGTCCCCTTGAAACAACTTTCCCATCACTATTGTGGCCAAAAAGAGTCCCTGTGGGTTTTAAAATTCGCCTGCTTATTGATGTCTTTGGCGGTTCGCCAATGTTCGCCGGTTCGCGAACATTTGCTGCTGTTCGCGTTCGCGGTTCGCGAACTGAAAATTTTAGGTTCGCGACATCACTACTTTTTATGTATTTGTTGTGTGTATTTATTCTGTTTTTAATGTTTTCATATGCGTGGGTTTCAGGCGGTAAGGTCGTATTTTTGCGAGGTCGTAATGTTTTTTTTTTCTAAGTTGCGTGTCTCGTATTTTTTTATCGTAATTCTGTAAATTTTGCGAGGTTCGCAGTTGCTTTGCGAGGGCCGCAGCGTTAGCAACAACCCGCATGCTCACAACTAAATATGTGATATATATATATATATATATATATATATATATATATGTATATATACACACATATATATATATATATGAAAAAAGACTTTAGTCCATCAAGTTCAACCTTTTTAGATCTCCTCTGATCTGCAATATGCAGCTTTATTGTTAATTGATCCAGGGGAAGGCAAACAGAAGAAAAACCTTTGTCAAAAACTTTGCCAATTGTCTCAACAGGGAAAAATATATAAAATTCCTTCCTGACCCCAGATACTGGTGATCGGATTCATCCCTGGATCAATACTCCCTCGCTATTTATCCAGGATAGCCCTTAATGCCCTTTTTATTTAAAAATATATCCAATGCCTTTTTAAAGTTATCTATTGAATCCGCTGTCCCCACCTGCTTTGGTAGAGAATTCCACAGTGTAACCACCCTTACTGTGAAGAACCCTTTTCTTTTTTAAGGTGAAATCTTTTTACTTCTAATCTCAAAGGATGTTCTTGTGTCAATTAAGTCAATTGAAAAACTCTTGGCACAAAAAATTCCCTTGACAAAGTCTTGTATCGACCCTGGATATATTTATATAAGGTAATCATCCCCTCTTAGACGCTTTTTTTTTAGAGTAAATAAGTTTAATTCTGTTAGTCTTTCTTCATAACTTAGCCCCATCGTTCCCTTTATTAGTTTTGTAGCCCTAGTTTGTACTTTTTCCAGCTCTAAAATGTCCTTTTTATGTAGTGGTGCCCAAAATTGTACTCCATATTCCGAATGAGGGAGTGTTAGGGATTTGTATAGTGGGAGAAATATATTTGCTTCCCTTGCTTCTATACCCTTCTTAATACATGCTAATATTTGACTTGCCTTTGCAGATGCTGCTTGGCATTGAGCACTGTTTCCTAGGTGGTTGTCCACAAGTACTCCCAAATCCCTTTCAATATCTGATAACCCTAAATTTGCTCCATTAATATCATACATTTCATGGCTATTTTTCCTTCCCAGATGCATAACTTTACATGTATTCGTATTAAATCTCATCTGCCATTTAGATGCCCATTCCTAAAGTAATAATTAATGATTTATTCAATTAATTAATTAAGTTTTAAAATGTATGCAATAAATTAATATACTTTAATTATTTATGATTGATATATGCAGCGAGCAATAGGCTGAAGAGCTAACAATCTGTTTGTATTTTGCGTCTGCATACAATATACATTGTGAGTGTTAGTGCCCTACTTATAAAGTGTAATTAATGTTTGAACTGTGCATTCTAAATAGGCTGCGTGCGCAAGGTAAAGCCGTTGGTTTATTGTGTAAATCGTCATTGTATAGTCGTAATGTTATTAATGTGGTACGCGTCTCGTGAGCATTTTCCTGCTTTTCTAAGAGTGTATGTATGTTGTAGGTCGTAGTGTGATGTGTAAAGTGCTAGGCGCTCATTGCCTAAGTGCTCCGAGTTTAACTGCTCGCCTCGCTACTCGTGACGACATCTTGTAGTTAGACAATTATAATATGTGATAGTATAACAGTATCAATGCATTACATTGTGATAAAATTGCTAATAATGTCAGTTAGTAAAGTTTTTTTTACCACAGTGTAACATTAATTTCTACTGATATATCACAAAACTATATCTGGGCTATGGCCATTACAGTATAGTCCATTTGATTTACTGGGCAATAAACTTAATCAAACTAAAGATATGCATCCTTTTCCCCAAGTAAACCTAATGGATGAATCCATGTTTATATACATATAGTATAACTGTACTAATGCTTTACATTGTGATAGTATAGATTATAATGTCAGTGCCGTGGGTCAGGTTAAGTTAACTGTTTCAGAGCTGGTTTTCAGCTTCTACGGTAAGTATAATTCAGAAATTGCTTTGCAGTATAATTAAATGATAGTACTAAAAAAAATGTTTGGGCTAAAGAAAAACATTTTTAACCACAGCATTAATTTATACTGATATATCACAGATGTGTGCTATGGCCATTATAATGTATCACATATGATTAACTGGGCAACAAAGTAAATCAGACGAAATAAATGTAACCTCTTCCTCAAACAAAACTAATGGATGAATCCATGTTCATATGCTTACACTATAACTGTATCAATGCTTTAAACTGTGATAGAATAGATTATGATTTCAGTGCCAGGAATCATGTTAACGTAGCAATGTCTTCATGTTTACATACATATAATATAACAATATAAGTCTTTACATTATGTTAAGGTAGGAAAACACTTTCTTTGGTAAATACATAGAAAACAGAACAGAAAATACAACTACAAGTGTCAGTCATCTGTAATGCTTGTTATGTCATAATAGACTACTCACAATTCTGGGGCAGGACCTTCATGACTGGATCTGTCATTTCTGTCTAGTTGTCTTTGAAGTAGCATTGCAGAATATCATTTGATATTTGCTTCAATGAGACGTTGCAAAAATGCATTAAGATCCCACACACCATTGGGAACATCAGGATGGTCGGATGTGGAGATCTTCTCGGAGGAGGAAGACATACTTGAGATCCTTACAGGGCCTTTTATTCTTCCTTGTGAACGGAAGAAAATTTGTGAACATCTGTATGCTTGCACTATTAACCAGGGAGGTAAGCTCCCATTCAAAAGACTGAAACAACTGGTGTCTGCCCTGGTTAAATTGCTGTCAAAAGGGGGATATACAGAGAGGATCCCCTGCATCCGCTTGCTGACTGAGGTGCTGAAGGGGGTCCTTAAGGATGTACAAGACTTAAAGACCTTAGTCATCCCCCATGTCATCTGGGCCATGAGGGAGCAAAATGCAACCATCCACCAAGAGCTGCTCAAGTGCTTAGAGGTGTGTCTGAAGGTTGACGTTGAGTCCAGAAGACAGAAAAATCTTGAGATTGTTATGGAAACTGGCGTGGAAGTGGCTGATTCTATACTTTTTAGTAACATTCTAAGTGCCCTCCCACGTATTTTGGATGATAAATATAAAACCATGAACTTTTACAATCTCATTTCTTCTCTTTCTACGAGATTATCCCGCATATCAACAGAGGATCAAACCTTGGTCACATCAGCGTTGGTCTTCATAAAGAACTATATAGGGTTTACCAACTTTAATCTCTGTTTAAAAAAATTGCCAACGAGTTTAAAGTTATGGTGTGACAACAGCATGATGGACCATCTGACATCAAAAAACTTCCTCCCAAAAGCCAAGGCTGAGGCTGTGGCTGTGCCAATTACAACACTGGTTCCCACCCCACCCCCTAAACAAAGTTTAATTCCCACACCAAGGAGGAGGGTCATGTAAGTGAGGTTTTAAATTCAATGTGTCCATTAATTAGCAAAAGTGATAATAGTCATATTTACAACCAGTCAAGACAATAAGTAATTAGTCTTATAAGAGTGAGTGAGTTATATATTAACAAGTGGGAATAAGAATAGTTAAAGGAACATTGTAATGCAGGCACATTTTGACATGTAATATAATCACAGTACAGTATTAAGTTCATAAAAGCCTTGGTCTTATCCTGTTATGGTTACGGCACCAGTCTGCTGCTGTAGCCTGGTGGCCAACTGCTAGATGGCAGTCAGGGCTTAGGTAAACTGTTAGGGTGAGTTTTAGGGTGTGGGTTAGGGTGAGGGTTATTTTAAGGGTTAGTCTACCATTCTAAGGTTAGAACTTCTCTAACATATCGGCAGAACTGCAAAATATCAGCAGCACCATCTAGCGGTTGGTTGCCGCACTGCAGCAGGGGACCTGTGCCATAACTATAACAGGATAGATCCAAAACCTTTAAATATAATTTGGTTACATTTCAATATAATTGCTTGTATTTATTTAGTAATTCCTCTGGGATATTGTAGGTATCATCTTGTCCTCTGACCTACTCCTGCTCCATTCTCTCAGTGCGAGGTCACTGGCTGCTTGCGTTGTTTATTTTTCAAGGGGCACTACCCAGCAGTACCAGAGTGTACAAGTTTAATTTGGTATAAGGACACTTCAAAGAACAAGAGCAAACAGCCAGTGACCCTGCATTGAGGGAGGGGTTGGAAAAAGTCAAATATGGATACCTACGGTAAAGCAGAAAACATACAAAAATGTAATTATACTGACTTTTAACCAAATAATTTTTAAATCATTTCATCAACATAGTACTTTATTTTTATTTCAACTAAACAATAAAACACCTCAACTGCTTGTGTGAACTATTGTAGTGGTTAAGTGGTGCATTAAGTAGTGTTTTTGTAAACAACGCTCTTGCATTGTAATGTATCACTAAACCCAACCTTGTGAATAATGACGTGCTGCAAAGATCTAGAAAATAGTTACTGCCATTGTTTTAGTTAGGCTATTAGATGCATTTATGAATGCCCTACCTCAGCTAAAATAAGAAATTCCAGTTTGGTTGTTGCAGTTTGTGTAATATTCATGTCTGTACAGAAGCGGATACAAGCTGGCTCCTATGTCTAATCCAGAAGAGCTAAAGGCGGGATTGGCTATTAGACAGAAAGAGGCGTCTCAAAACAAAACAGCCATCTCCAGCCAAGGTATGTTTTTCAATTATGCAAAATATAATTTTCTTTATATAAGAAGTTAATGTTATTGCAACCAGAGATGAATTATGCAGATCATGATACACTTTATACTTCATACTTAAATCAAATAAACTGGAATATTACAATTTTATTTTATGAATCCTAAATTATACAGATTCTAACTTAAAGGGACAGTTAATACAGCTTGGAGCACACCCCTGTAACATACTCATAAAAACATGTTGAAATACTTTTTTAATTTTTGAAACAGGTGCATTTTTCATACAAAAAAATCCTAAAAGAAGTATATGTTTACATGAGCGCTGGAACTCCCCTAGGTAAACTGACAGCAAGAGCTCTGTGCTCAGAGCAGAAACAGGGAGTGATTTAACCCTTCTCAAATACATCTTTGCAGAGAAATGACTGCTTCAAATTGCTATATACATGTTTTGTGGGTTAACCAATAGTTGAATGCATTCCTAAACCCAAGGAAAAGCCAAAATCTATGTGTGCAGCATTTTCTACTGCTCCCTATGGCATATGTTGTTAATCATGGGGCAGTCATGAGTCTGTTTGTAAACACATCACATTACACTTACATTTTCAGGCTGTTATTAGTGTCATTTATAAAAAAAAAAAGCATTAGGTCATTTTAACATATAATGTGCTCTTTCACACCAGGAAGAGCACTTATGGTGAGGTAACTATCCCTTTAATGTTACTACTAATGTTATAACAGGTTGAAAGAGTTCCCTTGAAACAGTAAATGTAAAAGACATATCTGCAATATTCAGCTGCTACTTTAAGGCTGGTTCCATTACAAGTAAGAAGTATTTTTAACTTAAATGAATCTTGTAAGATTTATTTTGATGCAATATATGCTATAAATAAGAACAAGACCGTTTGTAACTTGGGTATACTTGTAACATTCAAATGGAAGATAACTAAGAGAAATCCACACTACATATACCAGTAAGTCAACAACCAAACTGGCACTAATGTCCAACACAGGTGCACTACTCACAATACTATATATGATCCATACTAATAGAGATGTGAGTTTTATACGCACTCACTGGATTTATTGATATTCATCTAAGATATGATCCAACTCAATGTACATAGATATCATATTTTGATATAAAATATAACTTTATTGTTGTGAAATAAAAATAAATAAATTCTTATATTAACACACAGCAATTAAGATATAAAAGCAAAGATTTATTGCAAGCTGTACTCTGCCTCAGTAGGACACATTGTGGAAAAAATCTGAAGTAAGTGTATTCAATGTGGTGGTATACCGGGGAAATAAGAAACACAGGGTAAATAACCCTAGGATATACAATTGCTGTTTAGTCATTCAGTTCATCTATCAGTTACTGCCCCTCTACGCTCCATCAAATTCATGTTCATTGCTTCAGTGACCTTTTCTATCCATCTCCTCCTCTGTCGACCCCTTCTTCATGTGCCCTTAGTCTTTCTTAGCATCGTTGTCTTCTCTAGGGAATCCTGTCTTCTCATGATATGGCCAAAATATTTGTGCTTCAGCCTCATGATCATAGCTTCCAGTGAACAGTTTGTCCTGATTTCTTTTAATACTGATTGATTGGATCTTCTTGCAGTCCAAGGAACTCTAAGTTGTTTTCTCCAACACCACAATTCCAAGGCATCAATTCTATGGTGCTCAGACTTCTTTATGGTCTATTTCTCACATCTTTATGTTACTAATGGGAATAACCCGCCCTCTTCCTGCTAGGAGAGGACAGGCACAATTTTATTTCCACTTCCCAAATCCCCTCCAACATCAACGCAGTACATATAGAAAATATTTATATGTACACATTTACATATACATCTACATATATATATATATGTATTTGTGGGCACATTTGCATGTCCCTGCTCAGCTTATTCAAATGTGAACACAGATGTGCTATTTATTTACTGTACTACTGTACGGTGGAGGGCTTCTATCACTCTTTTGCTCATCATATATAAAATGATTGTTGTGGTGAACTACCTGCTCATAAGGTCCACAACACAAGCTGAGATCCCACTCCATGCTGATAATAGCTAGTTAGCTTGAAACAGCTGTACATGGATAGGATTCTCAGCTTGTGTAAAATCCAGCCTTAGTTTTGCATAAAGGCTGTGTAATGCAGTGAGCATAAGTAAACCATGTTTAAAATGGTTTATGGATTGAAGAGTGAGGCATTTGTGGGCACATTTGTATGTCCGTGCTCAGCTTCCCAGAATGCAGTGTAATAACTGTTTTTCTCAGAATTCTGAGCTAGAAACATTTTTTAACTTGTTTTTATGTATACACACCAATATATATATATATATATATACACACCCATATAAATACTTTCTTACCTGCCCGGGGCTGCACTCCACTTCTTGGGGTGAGAATGGGCCACAGCAGGCCAGAGGGCCAAGGGGGCCCACAGAGGTATGAGCGGGGGCCAGCAAGGACCGATGGGGCCACAAGGGGCAGAGGAAGATCACAGGGGGCTGCGGGGGCTAAAGGGGGCTGAGGGAGGCCACAGAGGTCCACGAGAGGCCACAAGAGTTCTGTGTGGGCCACAGGGCCTGCAGGGGTAACAGGGAGTCCTGGGGGCCTTTGGGGGTCCCACAGTAAGCCATTAGGTTCTGCAGTGGACCCAAGGGAAGTCCACGGGGGCCATAGTAGGCCCAAGGGACCACATGGGCTCAGGGGACCTTTGAGGGCCACAGGGTCCCTATGGGTGGGCAAAAAGGTTGCGTGGGGGCCACAGGGGATCCGGGAGGGCCATAGAAGACCTGCCGGTCCACAGAGAACGTGGGAGTTCTGTGGGGCCCCTCGGAGGTCAGTCGCCTCGGTGCCTTGCACCATCTGCACCAGCTGTAGCTCCGTCTCTGCATAGTTCTAACTAGGCAGACTTTTGTTGATAGTGTAATATCTTTACTTTTTACTTGCTTGTCCAAGCTTGCCATAGCTTTACTCTAAAGGAGCAAACATCTTGTAATTTAATGACTACAGTCCCCATGTGAATAGATATTGGATGCTAAGAAAATAAAATCTGTCACTGCCTCCACTCCTTCCCCATCTATTTGCCAGGAACTGAGATTGCCACTTGCAATCACAGCAAAGTAGTGATCAAGAAGGGGAGAATATACAATAAATCAATGCAATTCAAGAGACCTGCATGTTCAAATACTGGTTCTACTTTGTTAGACGGTCTACTGGTTCATGTCTGGAAATAAATTATAGTGAAACTAATATGGAGTATTGAATATTGGAGCAATATTCTAAAGTGAGTATTAGTGCAATAACCAAACATGATAAAATATATCTATTATGTCAATAAATTGTGTGCAATCTTTATTTGGCTCCAGAGAAAGAAATAGGCGATACAACGTGCCACAAAAATATAATATTTTACTGAAAAATGATCGTTAATAAAATATAAAAAGTGATGACGGGCCAAAAAACATGTAAGAGAAAAAATATCATATTTTTTTATTTTTTTATTTTAAATGCTGTGAATTAAATTAGAACCTTAACTAGGAAATGAGCAGTACATTCTGGTTATGTACATACAGCCTCATTCAATTGCTCCATTTTGAGATCTGAGGTCGCAAATGGAAAACGGAGGCAACTTCCCTATTCAATTGTCTCCATATTGCGATCTCGGATAGAGTTCCGAGTGACGGTACCTAAAATTAACCCCTCATCAGTACACCCGGAGGGGCCCCACATTAACCCTTGCAATGGGTTCAAAATGTAAAGGTCCTTAAAGGACCAGCGCTTAATAAATATTAACCTTATCAGTCATGGGGCTTTTTACAGAGCCCCATGAGCCCTTAATTAACACTTTCACTCATGGGGTCAATACAGACCCCCATAAGCCCTTAATTAACCCTGTCACTCATGAGGGTCAATACAGACCTCCATAAGTCCTTAATTAACCCTATCACTCATGGGGTCTATTCAGACCCCCATAAGACCCTAATTAACCCTGTCACTCATGGGGTCAATACAAAAACCCCTAAAGCTTCTATTTAACACCATCAGTCCAATAGGGGTCTATATAGACCCCTATAGGGTACTAATTAACCCCTATAATAACACTATAAGTGCCATGAGGGTCATCCAGGACCCTCATAACACAAAGTCTAAGCTCTATTAACCCCAACTATACCCCATTAACCCAACCCTCTGCCTATCTGTACCTATTTAACTGTACCTATTTAATCCTAACTGGTCCCAACAATCCTAAATAGGCCAATTCGACCTAACAGTACCTGTTGAATCCTAAGTGGGCCTATTTAGCCCTAACTGGGCCTATTAAACCCTTACAGTACCTATTTAACCATAACAGTACCTATCTAACCGTAACTGTACCTATATAACCCTAACTGGGCCTATTTTACCCGAACTGTACCTATTTAATCCTAACTGGGTATATTAACCCCTAACTGTACCTATTTAACCCTAACTGGACCCAATAACCCTAACAGTACCTATTGAACCATAATACTACTTATCTAACCCTAACTGGGCCTATCTACCTTAACTGGACCTATTTAAAGCTAACTGTACCTGTTTAACCCTAACTAGGCCTATTAAATCCTAACTGGACCTATTAAACCCTAACTGTACCTATCTAATACTAACTGGGCCTTTTTAACCCTACCTGGACCCAGTAACACTATCTAGGCCTATTAAACCCTAACTCAGCTTATCTAACTCTAACTGGGCCTATTTAATCATAACAGCACATATTTAACCCTAACTGGGCCTATTTAACCTTAACTTGGCCTAGCTAACCCTAACTGGGCCTATTTAACCCTAATTAGACCCAATAACCCTAACAGTACCTATTGAACACTAACACTACCTATGTAACCCTAACTGGGCCTATCTAACCCTAACTGGGCCAATTTAACCCTATCTGGATCCAGTAACACTACCTAGGCCTATTTAATCCTAACTGGGTCTATCTAACCATAATTGTGCCTATTTAACCCTAACTGTACATATTTAACCCTAACTGGGTCTATTAAACTCTAACTGGGTCTATTTAACCCTAACTGTGCCAACTTAACCCTATCTGGACCCAGTAACACTATCTAGGCCTAACCTAGCCTTAACCCTAACTGGGCCTATCTATGCCTAACTGTGCCTATTGAACCCTAATTGTACCTGTTTAACCCTGACTGGGCCTATTTAACCCCATCTAAGCCTATTTAACCCCATCTCTTATAAACCACTAAATCAAAACTAACCCTCCTACACTAACGTACCTAAAGCACTATTACCCCCCACCCCACTATTTCCAAAAAATAAAAAAAAACTAAGTCACAGAAAATAAAAAAAAGCTATGTTACAAAAAACAAAAAAAGAACCTTACAACCCCCCACTACAGAAAATAAAAAAGCTATGTTACAAAAAATAAAAAAGAACATTACAACCCCCCACTACAGAAAAAAAGAAAAAGGATTGAGCACCTGAAAAGCAAATACATACACATATATACATCATATTACAATACATACAAAATGTAATACAATAATATACAAAATAAATACAGTTCAAATATACCCCTGTCTACATACTATTTAACCCTATCTACATATATTAACCCCTATCTAAAATACATTAAACTCTATATACAATATACTAACCCTTATCTAAAATACATTAAACCCTATCTGCATACATTAAAACTCTAAATCTATCCTAAAATAGAATAAATAAGACCACTTACCTTGCCTAGATGTCCCTTCAGTGATGATCGGTTTCATGGTGCAGGTTGCACCCCTAGGAAAAAAAGAAACATCAAATTAGTACTAAATTAAACACTACATAGAAGAAATACACATTCTAAATATTAAACTTATCTTTCCAGCATGTCCCCATCCTCCTTCTTCTTATCTTCTCTGGCTGGGCCCCTGAAAAAAATAAACATTACATTAGTACACAAATAAAAACATAACAAAACAATAACATTCTGAATATAAAATGTACCTGTCGCAAATGTCCCCGTCCTCCTCCTCTGCTGCCCCGGCTAGGCCCTTGAAAAAATCTGCTGCTCTAAATAAAACAAACAAAAAAACTAACGGAGCTCCTCCCTGGAGGAGCTCCCCATCGCTAATGAGCCTTCTAGGCCTTCTTCCGGTAAAAAAAAAACGGAAAGGCTCCTTCTGATTGGCTGAAATGGCTGTCAATCAAAATTCAGTCAATCAGAAGGTGCCAAGGTGTGAGCCAATCAGAATGGGATACACCCCTATATCCCATTCTGACTGGCTCATGGACCTGTTAGGGTTAGATAGGCCCAGTTACGGTTAGATAGGCCCAGTTAATAGTGTAGTGCTTAGACTTTGTGTCATGAGGGTCCTGGAAGACCCTAATGGCACTTATAGTGTTATTGTAGGGGTTTATAAGTATTTTAAATTGGCCCCCATGAGTGACAAGGTTAATTGGTGGCTTATGGGGGTTTGTATTAACCCCCATGAGTGACAGGGTTAATTAGGGGCTTATGGGGGTCTGTATTGACCCCCATGAGTGACAGGGTTAATTAAGGGCTTATGGGAGTTTGTATTGACCCCCATGAGTGACATGGTTAATTAGGGGCACATTGGGGATCTATGTTGAGCCCCATGAGTGATAGGGTTACTTTTTATTTAACGAGGGTCTTTTAAGGGCATTTACTGTCCTTTAAGGACTTGCAAGGTGGGAAATTTGAATTTTGAATGCATTGGGGGTTAAATAGGCCCAGTTAGGGCTAAAGAGGCCTGGCTACTGTTATTGGGTCCAGATAATGTTAAATAGGCCCAGATAAGGTTAGATAGGCCCAGCTAGGGTTAAATAGGTACAGTTAGGGTTTAATAGGCCCAGTTAGGGTTAAATAGGTAAAGTTAGGGTTAGATAGGTACTGTTAGTGTTAAATAGGTACTGTTAGGGTTTAATAGGCCCAGTTAGGGTTAAATAGGCCTAGTTAGGGTTATTGGATCCAGTTAGGGTTAGATAGGCCCAGGGTTGGGTTAATGGTGTATATAGTTAGGGTTAATAGTGTAGTGCTTAGGCTTTGTGTCTCGAGGGTCCTGGATGACCCTCATGGCACTTATAGTGTTATTATAGGGGTTAATTAGTGTTCTATAGGAATCTATATTGACCCCCATGAGTGACAGGGTTAATTATTGGCTTATGGGGGTCTGTATTGACCCCCATGAGTGACAGGCTTAATTAGCGGCTCATGGGGCTCTGTATAGAGCTCCAAGAGTGATAGGGTTAATTTTTATTTAACACAGGTCCAATCTTAGATGCCTTTTTTCTTGAGAAAATAAGTTTAATTTGGTTAGTCTTTCTTCATAACTTAGCCCCTCCATTCCCTGGAGACTTATGTATGTGGAGACCTTCTCCATGAGGAACTACTCTTATAATCTAAGGTACATTCGGATACTTGATATTGAGCTTTTTCTTTTTTGAAAAGCTAAGTCAAACAAAAATAGCAATCAAGTGACTGGTTGGCTGGCACCAAATCATGGGAACTACAAATGGCAATGCTTTCTTTCCTACCTTTCACCCATTCAGTCAGGCTAACATAACATGTAATGCAGCTCACAATAGGAGCTCACATTTTGTCCTGATCACCAGGTCTTTGTTATATAAATAAATGTGACATGCGGGTCTTTTGTGAAGCCCAGATCTGAAATCACACAAAATAATACAAGGCAGTTAATACAGTTCATGTTACAAAAACTTGTAAATCAATGAATACTTTTGCTATACAACATCAATTATCATGAATATTATATTTATTCAGCTACACAAATTGTACAATAATAATTCAAAAAATAAAAATATTTGTGTAACCCACCCAAGACTACATAAAGCCGAAATGAACAATTCCCAGTTGAATATCTTGGACCTATATTACCCTAACAACAATTTTAAAGGGATTCTTTATCTCTCTAATATATATACTTTACAACTTGTTGCAAATTGATATAGTTTGTTATTGATACAAAGCAAGTTTACAGTTATTCCTATAAATGACATTTGTCAAAGACAAAACTTGTGTACGTATCTCTGAATTTCTTGCGAGTTTTGCCATATAATCGGGGAGTTGCTACTTCTCTGGGGCACAGCTGTGAGTGGAGCCTCTCTGCAGATAATACAAATGGGCTCTTCTAATATATCACAGGGACAATATTATTAATAATAATACCTTGTACAAATAAGATGCTTACCATGCATACCATTAAATTGTTTTGTGGAAGTCCACAGATACTTTCACCTTAATAATCAATGTAACTGATCAGAGTACATCATCAGCATGTGATAGCTGGGATTTCTGATTAGAACTTCTTTGCCAAGTTGGTCTGCCCAAAGCATATTTTCTGAGTATACTATTTAATAATTGTAGTCCTTTTTTCCCCACATCTAATTGTTCACATGTAATATATTTACAGTGAAAAGCACGCCAAGTAATAAGGAGTCAGACAAATCAAAACTTAAGCCACTTTATCATCCCGAGGCCTCTGTGGTAGAAGCCTTACGACTGTTGGCTGACAGCGAATGGTAAGTAAAGGCAAATGGTGAAGAAACATATGATACTTGGAATACACCAAAAATGTTAGTATTAGCACCATGTACACATAAAATTTATCAGAATGATATGTTATTTATTTTTTATGTTGGAGCATTTTTTGCACAAGCTATGTATCCCTTCTAATCAAAACTGCTACAAAGACCACCATTAACTGGGCAAAACACAATAGGGCTGTTTCACCTCAGCCTTGATACCCTACTGTCCCCAATCAGCTTGCTTTAAGACCCAATTGTCGATCAGTCCTACAAGACCAAGGAACCCCAGGGATTCCCTCCTCTCAATGGCTGAAGGGATTCAATTCCCTGCTCACCCAATTGTGATTTATAGCTATAATCTTAGATGTATGTTTTGGACTCTCTTGGGTCTTGTCAGTGAGGTGTAGCTGAACTCTCTAAGACACAATTGGCAAGGAGATCATATCTGGAGCCCACAATCACTCTTAGCATGATAAAACCCCTAAGGGTTATTTGCACAGGCAATAACAAAGTCAGAGGCGCTCAATCTGAGAATGAAACAACACCTAACTCAAAACAGTGATCCAGCCCAGAAATACCAGGCAGTTCTATCCTGAACATGAGAAACTACAAAACCCAAAACCCTTAAGGATCCCCATGGCACATTAGGGGTTGACTTTCTTATACAAAAATCCCTGATAGTTAGGGAGTTAGGTTTAGATACAATGAGAGTCTATATATACCCCAATGGTACTGAGGGGTTAATTCATAAGTTCCATGGGACCCCGTGGCAGTTAGGGTTGCTTAGAATACCACACAGGTCCATTTATGGGGTTAATTTATGCATGTCACTGAAGGCCTTACATGACCTTCATGGTAATGGTTAATTGGTTAAGTATAGTATATGAGAAGCCACAGGAGTCCTTACAGAACCCACATGGATAGCGGGTTACTTTTAGATGTCACTGAGGTCATTACAGGCATAGGAGTTAACTGTGGATAGGAGGTTAACTGTAGGTGCCATAGAGGTCTTTACAGAACCGCCATGGCATATAGGCTTATATAAGATGCCATAGTGTTAGTGCCATGGAGGTCCTTGCTACGTTAGTATGTAGATTGGCGGACCCCGTGGCACAGGAGTCCTATAATGGGGTCAGAAAGCCACAGTGAAAGAGATTGTCACCTTCTGGAACCTCCCTTCATCTTTCAGTTCTCTCACATATATGGTGCCATGTTTCACAGCTGAGACCTAAGGCCACAGCAACAGAGAGGGGCTTCACATTTTCATTGTCCTATGATACTCAGAAACACAGCATGTCACTGCTTTCGATATTTTCTTCTGTGGTTGAAATCTGGTTCATTTCCTAAATAGTTGGTTTATTAAAAAAACAGAAATAAGAAAAAGAAAACATACAATACAGTACATCCCCACGTACCCTAATTGTTTACAAAGGTATTAGTGTATTTTGAAAACTGTACGTTGAATAAATCGTAAATGCAATGTACATATGCATGTATAGAGCACATATTGTAGCATAACTGCAAAAAAACCTTCTATATTCACAGTACTATTCAGTTATTTATGGCTCAGATTTTGCAGATGTTGGTGATTTTGGGCATCTTATGTCTGCTTTTTCTAAGTACTTATTCAGAACTCTGTATCTAAAATGAAACTGTGTAAGTAGAGACTGTGTACTTATTGGACTTACTGTAGAGCAGGTTTCCCACCAAAACAAATTACATATGGATACATTGGGATGTCACTGACATTTCCGCAAGTGAGACCTCAGTGATTGCACCATCCAGTTTTCCTTCAAAGGTTACCCTGTCTTAGGTTCTCCCCCTTTCATTTTTTTATTCTGTCTGTTCATAATAGAAAGAAATTGAAAAAATAACCCATAGTACAACGTATATTCAAAAAAGGCTGTATAGGCCTTGTAAATGAAATTCAGTTATGTATGAGAATTGGAGGTTTGTATGACATTAGTATATAGAAGGAATATAGAAAAAGTAAATGAACATATTTATCCTTAAAGTCCAAAAACCTCAGAGCCCCGGGTGGGGAGATTTGCCAGTCTTATCTCTAAAATACATTCTGCATTAGCTTCCATTTAACAAACAAGTCACTCTTTTACTTTTCTTCTTTTATAGCCCACCAAATCTACAATGCCCTTACACAAAGAATAATGTAGTAATGACATAATTCATATAAAATCCAGTTTTATCACTGAAGCTTATTTCTTATTGCTTATTTCTGCATTCACTTCCTGTCTCAATCATCCACCGCCATATACTGGATCTCTTTTTCCCAAACCATATTCTATGGAGCGCTGTGATCTATTTTGTGTGTCTAATCCTCTCTTACTATTTGCTTTTTTAGGGAAAAGAAGATAAAGGGCTTAAATTTAATACGGTGCCTCACAGTACACCATCCAAGTGTGGCAATCGAAAAGATTCGAGACATAAGAGCAGCTGTTACTAAGGAGGTTGGTTTATTTATTTTTATGTTCAAAGAAAAATATAGATGTAGCTAGCAGAATATAATAAATCAAGGTATGTTGGGACCAGGGGAAGCGGGATGTGTGCTTGATATTTTACATTAATATTAATACAAAATCAGAAGTAACAGACCTGCAACCAGCATATATTGCTGCCTCTGAGACCACTGTTAACAAGCTGCCCTCTGTACAGAAGGTTAGTCGATCTCCAACCCCAATGAAGACCCGTATAAACAGATATGACTGTGTTTAGTGTATCTAAACCCCTTTGCTAAATGCCTTATATAAAAATAATACAGTATTATAGCATCAGAAAGGGATTGTAACAGTCCACTTAAGTGTTGGGTTGAGTGAGTAATTAGGGTGTTTACAATACTCCCTGTTCTATATAATACTAGGAAATTGCCAGTCAAAAATGACAGGAATAAAATTGTAAGCCTGGCAATGCTGTTTGACACATAATGCGAGGCTATGGGCCCTCATTGCGTGCCTGTGTCTCCTTCCCCCCTCACCTGTGTCTCCTTCCCCCCCCTCTCTCTCCTGTACCTTCTTTCCCCCTCACTCCTCTGTACTTCCTTTCCCCCTCCCCCTTTCCCCTCTCTCCCTCCCTTGTGTCTACTTTTCCCCCCTCTCCATCTCCTGTGCCTCATTTCCCCCTCTTCCTTTCCCTGTGTCTTTCCCCCTCTCCCTCCCCTGTTTCTCCTTACCCCCTCTCCCCCTTGTGTCTCTGTTCTCCCTCCTTTCCCTCCCTTGTGTCTCTTTTTCATCTACCTCCCTTGTGTCTAATTCCCCCCTCGTCTCCCCCCCTTGTGTCTCATTTCCCACCTCCTCTCCCTCCCTTGTGTCTCATTTCCCCCCTCCCCTCCCACCCTTGTGTCTCATTTCCCCCCTCCTCTCCCTCATGTCTCCTTTCCCCTTCCTCTCCCTCCCTTGTGTCTCCTTCCCACCTCCTTCTTTCCCTCCCTTGTGTCTTCTGTCCCCCTCGTGTCTTCTTTCTTCCTCACCTTCTTGTCTTCTTTCTTTGTCACCTTCCCCGGCTTTACCTCTGCAGCTCCTGTCCTCCGGCTGGAAATACTTTCCTGGATCAATCCACTCATGACTGGATTGATCCATGAAAGTAGTTCCGGCCGGAGGACGGGAGCCGCAGAGGCAGAGGCGAAGCCAATGAGTGCTCAGCTGCTGGCAGGGTTGGAACCAGGT
Source organism: Discoglossus pictus (assembly GCA_027410445.1). Classification (NCBI taxonomy): domain Eukaryota; kingdom Metazoa; phylum Chordata; class Amphibia; order Anura; family Alytidae; genus Discoglossus; species Discoglossus pictus. Next base: position 42,648,505 of record CM050174.1, read on the forward strand.
GCGGGCCGCAAGCTACTGGCTTAGTTTGCACCAACTAGGTACGTGCCTGTACTGGGGGCCTGAGCATCAGTTGGGCCAGGGGGAGCCTACAGTGGGGCAAGGGGAGCTTGTACTGGGGGCCCGAGCATCATTGGGGCAGGTGGAGCCTACAGTGGGGCAGGGGGAGCTTGTACTGGGGGCCCGAGCATCATTGGGGCAGGTGAAGCCTACAGTGGGGCAGGGGGAGCTTGTACTGGGGGCCCGAGCATCATTGGGGCAGGGGGAGCCTACAGTGGGGCAGAACGTTTGTGTGATTTTGGAGTTCAATTGCAAAAGTCTCAATATAATTAAAAATGTTTGTATCATACTTAGGTGAAGAACTTACGTTCGGGTGTCTCCAGAGCTGCGATTGTCTGTTTAGGGGACATGTTCACCCATCTAAAGAAGAACATGAGTTTTGATCTGGATGGTTGTATCAAGATACTTCTCCACAAGGCTGGCGAATCCAACAATTTTATTCGTGAAGATGTGGACAAGACTCTCAGCACCGTAGTACAGAACGTCATTCCTAGATCTGCGCTCGTAGCCCTAATAAATGGGGGGCTCAGGTATTACACTGCACTGAATTTATGTAGAGCAGACAATTGGCATTAATGATAGTTATTACTTGTGTATATAGCTGTACTTTGCATAATATACTTGTACTGTTTAAATGACACTGTACAGTGACAAATATACATATATATATATTTATATATTTGAAAACTTTGAGTGCATAGATAAGCAGGAGGAAATGCTAGTTTTTAATTTCAAAACAAAACTAGATTCCTCTGCTATACCCTGGAGGAATCAATGATATATAGGTGAAAGTTATGTGTGTGAGAGAGAGATATGGGGTTGTATCTATTAATGCAGCTTGTCTACTTCTGGGCCTGTGCGAGGAAGGAGTGTGGTGTCATTTTTAAACTTATCAAATTACATAACAAAGCCATTTGATATCTGTCTCTCATGAACCAGCTCTCAGGATGTGATGTAACAAACACAAAATGGATCCTTGTGTTCATAAACTAAGTTTTCAAAAATTTGATTTTTTCATAACATGTAATGTATTCCTTACACAGCTGCTACTGTTGTTGTACATACTTGACAAATAGTGTCACATTGTTTATTTCATAAAATCATTTGTTACGTGAGCAAATCTATTTTAATTTAAATAAATCTATAATCTACACATTATTATTATTGTTTGTTCTAAGTTCTCTGGGATGAGTAGGAGTTTTGTAATGCATCTGTACTATAGTACGGGTTCAAGCCTTGCAACTGTCATATTGGGATTATGATGTCTGTATCGCTGGTCAATACCTTATATGAGCAAACTATAATACATTCCCACTGCCTGTCTACTGCTGGGGCTAGATGGAGTTATGTTTAGCAACTATTGGGAGGCTGTCTTTTCTTTCATTTATTGTCTATTGATCTATTTATTTATATTATTATATGTTGTTAAAATCTAATAAAAGGTAATACAAATAAATTAAGTCTCATGTTATACTGAGGAAAAGATAAAAGATAAATCTGCTTTATATGAATTTCACAAATAAATCTCATCCAGTCAACCAGCACCAGTACATAGATATTGGGGTTTTGCTGCAGTAGTCCAACTGGAGTCTATAAATGGGTAACCCTAGTGCTCGGACCATAGAGACCAAACTGTCCTATGTGACCAAATGAAAGGAGAGGAGACTTCTCTAAAATACAATATTAGCCATAACCCTAACACTATATGAGCCTCACCAGATAACATGCAGTCATGAGACCATCCTATATTGGATGCACATTGTTGTCTGAGTTTATGTTAGTAACATAGATTCAGGTGGTCACCATGGATTTTATAAACTTTGTGAATGCTTGCGAGTGTGTAAGTATCAGTAACAATGTGTGTGGGAGTGAGTGTGTAAGATAAGACGCTGATAAAGTAAGGAATGTGAGTATAGTTACAGATACAATTCTGTACCTTGTATATTGTTCTTCCTCAGCTGCACTTTAGCCAAAAATGATTGTTACTAAAACATTTATACTGTTTATTCTGTAGTTGTAGATAAACATATTGCTAACATGGATATTTTAGTTGCATCTGACTTGTTATTTTCATATATGAAATCTATTTTGTTCCTTTCCAGTCACTTAAACACTGCTGTAAAAAGCTGTGCAGCTCAGCATTTGGCAGAGTTAGTGGAACTGACCGGCGCAGATTATATCCTGGGTGATACAAAGGACATCACCAACCGTGCTCTGCCAGCTATAGCCAAGCTTGCACAGGACAGCGCCCAGGAAACCAGGTTATACCAATGCATTTGTAAAATATGACACATTTCTGTTATCTGTGGCACACCTACTCCCCCCACTGTCTTAGGTGCAAAGACCCTCTGCTATTGGTAGTGGCCTTCTTTTAATGAAGAGTCTTAATTTATTAGGGGAGAGAAGAAGATAAAACATATTATGTAAATTATGATCTGATAAACCTAGGGGTGAACTGACCACCTACAAATATTTTGGGATTTTTTATTAGCCTATATAGGTACCTATCAAGTACCAAATTACCCTTGGTGCTAATTGCTTTGCCCCCATTTACTAGCTCCTCCACTATCTGATATTACATTTTTAGAGCATTATTCTAGTGGATTTTAAAATAGTAATAATTCTACATATTTGTTTGAAAAAATCATCTAAATTATTTTTGGAAAATGATATAAATTGTAAACGGTCTAAAACAAAAACTTTATTTAAATGACGATTAAAAAAAGGGATCAGTGACACATATTATAGATAGTAAATCAAACTTGTGTTGATTGAGGGCATGTTATCCCCATAATTCACCATTATTTGATACCATTCTCCTGTGACAAAGACATTTACACTCAAATTCAGTTTTTTTTGTGTTTTTATAAAAGACGATAACTGTTCATTCCCGCAATTTTTCAGTTGGGTGAAGAAACTCTGCTCCAATATTTCTAAACACTACCATTTTTTTATTACTTCCCTTAGGGGTTTGTGCAAAACCACCCATAAATATCCTCACACTAATATTTTCTCACTCAGAGCTTTAAGAACATATCCTTATATTCCTTACCAAGGTTTGTCTAGAATCTGCACTCATAACCCACTCCCTACTTACTAAAGAGTACCATGGAAGAACCACCCCATCTATCAGCTACGTACTGTCAGGATCTGGACACAGCAGGGGTTGATAAGACACTACGAGCCCTGAATGTCTGGGCGAGGGGTTGGGGGCCAACCCGAGTAGGGGAATATTTCTATTATCTTAATGTAATATTTACATAGATGCACACCCTATACACAAAACAATTGGCCTAAAAATGGAAAATGGACCCAGAGTCCTCCAGGCTCAAATAACTCAGTGGAGCGGGGCCCCAGGACTCTAGGGCATACAACTAGCGCCTGAGGGAAAACATAACAATTCAACATGTATTTCACAAGCTCTTTATAGCCATTACAATACCCCTTTGATTCAACTTGTCACTTAGCCAACTTACATCAGGTTTAGTCACCAGACCCAATAGACCAAGTGTCCATAAAAACGTACTAATTATAATCTGCTGTGCAATTTGAGTGAGGGTATTTCCTGCATTAGCTATAATAGGATTTTGTCACTCATATATAGACATGTGGAGAGATAGCTCAAGAGGTTAAGCAACTGTCCCTAATAATGAGGGGTGTGAATTAAAATGTCACACTTTATTCTTTTCATAATATTATTTATTTTGTACAAAACAGAGAACATATCTATTTAACCTGTAAAAGGGCTTTTTAGTTAATTTACAGTCATGCTAATTTTCTGTAGTGCAACTGGTGAAAAGTGTGAAACTCAGATTTAGTATACCAGTTTCAGAGACAATATACGGTGACAACATTTTCAGTAATACATATGAAAGACCGCTTCATAAAGATATTAAACCATTTGGTTTCAGTAAACAAGTTAAGTAAAATTCCAATGTTAGATATAATTTTTATTGTATTTACATAATAGCTAATGATGATAAGAATATGTGAAACAGACTATAATAAAATACATTATTTAATTTTAGGAAGCATGGCAGAAACATGCTCAACGTTCTTATGTCACATCCAGCATTTGGCACAATGCTGAAGAAGTATATTCCAGCACGGAACCTCACACAAGTATATAATGTCATTAAACAACTAAAAAAATAGGTAAGTGATATATTTATAGGGTATATTGGTCAAAAACAAGGCTTGAGTTCAAGCTTTCTCAATCACCTGTCCATTAATACTTCATACTTCATAGTAACCATTTGCATATAAGCGTTATTATTGGAATAAGGGCTACTACCAAAAATAGATTGTAATATTATCTATTTTTATTTGTATTTCTTCTGACATTACTGATTTGCATTCTACATCTTTATCACATATAACTCCTCCTAATAAAATTAACTAAAAAACATGGAGGTAGACACAATGGCAAATTATAAAAAAAAATCCAAAATCCCACATTTTTATTTAAACCATATGGTGATAAGTGGATTTTAAAGGGATATGTAAGTCTTTACACTCCTTTGGTTTTTCAATAAATGTATTGCTGTGCGTGTCAATACCATTATCATTTTGTATGTCTTTAATAGGTTCATATGACATATTTATCAATATTATTGTTTTCTATATGATTTGTGTTGCAACCAAATCACCATAACATAATACAATTCTAAAAAATCAAAAAGTGACGGCAGGAAAATTGCAAGCCTGGCAATTCGAAGCTCATTGCGTGGCTCGCGATGAGCGCCTGTGGCTTTGCAATGATCAACTTTGGTGCTCCTTCAGAGCTCATCGCATGCCTCGCAATGAGCGCCTTCGGCGCTCAATGCAAGGCTTTTACCCTGTGTACTTTATAGGCGTTGCGCTTGAGTATTACTGTGTTGGGTTGGCTTACTGTGTTACTGGCTTTCGGTAGATGTTACTGCTTAGGACTTGTTTTTACGTCCTAAGTGCTAGTTTTACGTCCTTCGGCCTCCTTTTCGTCGTGTTGCGTTTTTTCGGCAGCCATTTTTTCTCGCTATTCGATTGTGAAAAAATAGCAAATATGGCTCAAATTAACTTGCAACCTCACTCACAGGCTCCCTGGTTCTGCCACTGTGCTGTGTGTGAGTGTGTAAGTTAAATTGAGGCATATTTGTTGTTATTTTCATGTGTTACGAGTTTCGTGGTTCTGCCGTTAAAAGTCAGATTTTTGCGAGGCGGACAGTGCATGTACGGGTTTCGGGATCGACAACTCACCTCGCTTTGCAAGGCTCGCAAAGTGTGACAATCCCGCAAATGTGACCAACGTTCTTGGTCCACAACTATTATATGTGATTATTTTCCCAGTTAATGAATAATGTTTCATATTTTCCCCTTCTATAAATTGTTGCATTTAGCACAGTGTCAACATTTGTGCCTTAGATAATGTAATCCATGTCTTTCTGTCTTTCTGTACAAACTTCTCCATTATTGATGTTGAATTCCTTTATGTTTTTTGTGGTCTGATGGTAGTTTTTGTTTCTTGCTATTATTCAAGGGGCTCTTTAGTATATTTTTTATTTTATATATTTTTTTAACAATGTTACTTTTTTATTATCTAATATTCAAGGGTCTCTATGATCTTTTGTTTCACTTTTATATACATTTATTTTATTTTATAATTTTTTTTTTATATTATATCATTTAACTTAATTCTGTACACTTCAATGTTATTGTCATGTAGAATGTACACTTCACTTTATTCATGTAGGGTGCTGTGTTTCACATCTGTGACCTAAGGTCACATGGCACCATACTTGAAAGACAATAAGAAGAAAGGGGAATGTCACAGAAGCTTAGACACAGAGGAGGGGGGGGGGGGAGACACAGAGGAGGAAGAGGAGGGGGGAGAGACACAGGGGAGTGAGAGGAGGGGGAATAGACACAGGGGAGTGAGAGGAGGGGGAATAGACATAGGGGATGGGGAAAGAGACACAGGGCAGGGAAGGGAAAGGGGGAAGAGATACAGGGGAGGGGGAAAGACACACAAGGGAGGGAGAGGGGGAAGAGACATGGGAGGGGGAAGAGACACAGAGGGAAGAAAGACACAGGGAAGGGGGAGGAGACACAGGGGACGGGGAAAAGACACAAGTGAGGGAAAGGGGGAGGACACAGGGGAGGGGGGGTAGAGACACAGGAGAGGGGGAAAAACACATGGGAGGGAGGGGGAGAGACACAGGGGAGGGGGAAAAGACACAAGGGAGGGAAAGGGGAGGGAGACACAGGGGAGGGGGAAAGAGACACAGGAGAGGGGGAAACACATGGGAGGGAGGGGGGATAGACACAGGGCAGGGGGGAAGAGACACAGGGGAGGGAGAGGGGGAAGAGATACAGGGGAGGGGAAAGATACGCAGGGGAGGGAGAGGGGGGAAGAGACAAAGGGAAGGGGGAAAGACACAGGGGAGGGGGGTAGAGACACAGGGGAGGGAGGAAAGACACAGGGGATGGGGAAGAGACACAGGGGAGGGAAAGGGAGAGACACAGGGGAAGGGGGAACAGACACAGGGGAGGGAGGGGGAAAGAGACATGAGGGATGGGGGAAGAGACACAGGGGGAGGACAAGGGGGGAAAGAGACACATAGGAGGGGGGAAGAGACACATGGGAGGGAGAGGGGGTAAAAACACAGGGGGGAGCAAGGGAGGGAGAGGAGGGGGAAAGGAGACACAAGGGAGGAGGTAGACAGGGGGAGAGACTCACTATGCCAAAGACGTTCATTGCGAGGCCCGTGATGAGCGCAGAAGGTGCTCATCGCGAGGCCTGTAAAGTAGAGTGGGGGAGGCTCGCAATGAGTGCCTTCCATCAAGTAGAGGGTGGGAGAAGTAGAGGGGGGAGAGGCTCGCAATGAGTGCCAAAGGCGCTCATCGCAAGACCAGTAAAGTAGAGGGGGAGAGGCTCCCATTGTGTATCAAACATCATTGCCAGGCTTCACTTTTTATTGCCATCATTTTTGAAGGTCACATGGCACCATACTTGAAAGACAATAAGAAGAAAGGGGAAAGTCACAGAGACTTAGACACAGAGTAGGGGGAGAGACACAGAGGAGGGGTGAAAACACATGGGAGGGAGGGAGGAGAGACACAGGGCAGGGGGGAAAGAGACACTGGGGAGGGAGAGGGGGGAAGAGATACAGGGGAGGGGAAAGATACACAGTGGAGGGAGAGGGGGAAGAGACACAGGGGAGGGGGAAAGACACAGGGGAGGGAGGAGAGACAAAAGGGAGGGAAAGGGGGGAGAGACACAGGGGAAGGGGGAACAGACACAGGGGAGGGGGGAACAGACATACTTGCAACCTCACTCACAGGCTCCCTGGTTCTGCCACTGTGCTGTGTGTGAGTGTGTAAGTTAATTTGAGGCATATTTGTTGTTATTTTCATGTGTTACGAGTTTCGTGGTTCTGCCGTTAAAAGTCAGATTTTTGCGAGGCGGACAGTGCATGTACGGGTTTCGGGGTCGACAACTCACCTCGCTTTGCGAGGCTCTCAAAGTGTGACAATCCCGCAAACGTGACCAATGTTCTTGGTCCACAACTATTATATGTGAATAATTTGCCAGTTAATGAATAATGTTTCATATTTTCCCCTTCTATAAATTGTTGCATTTAGCACAGTGTCAACATTTGTGCCTTAGATAATGTAATCCATGTCTTTCTGTACAAACTTCTCCATTATTGATGTTGAATTCCTTTATGTTTTTTGTGGTCTGATGGTAGTTTTTGTTTCTTGCTATTATTCAAGGGGCTCTTTAGTATATTTTTTATTTTATATATTTTTTTAACAATGTTACTTTTTTATTATCTAATATTCAAGGGTCTCTATGATCTTTTGTTTCACTTTTATATACATTTATTTTATTTTATATTTTTTTTTATATTATATCATTTAACTTAATTCTGTACACTTCAATGTTATTGTCATGTAGAATGTACACTTCACTTTATTCATGTAGGGTGCCGTGTTTCACATCTGTGACCTAAGGTCACATGGCACCATACTTGAAAGACAATAAGAAGAAAGGGGAATGTCACAGAAGCTTAGACACAGAGGAGGGGGGGGGGGGAGACACAGAGGAGGAAGAGGAGGGGGGAGAGACACAGGGGAGTGAGAGGAGGGGGAATAGACACAGGGGAGTGAGAGGAGGGGGAATAGACATAGGGGATGGGGAAAGAGACACAGGGCAGGGAAGGGAAAGGGGGAAGAGATACAGGGGAGGGGGAAAGACACACAAGGGAGGGAGAGGGGGAAGAGACATGGGAGGGGGAAGAGACACAGAGGGAAGAAAGACACAGGGAAGGGGGAGGAGACACAGGGGACGGGGAAAAGACACAAGTGAGGGAAAGGGGGAGGACACAGGGGAGGGGGGTAGAGACACAGGAGAGGGGGAAAAACACATGGGAGGGAGGGGGAGAGACACAGGGGAGGGGGAAAAGACACAAGGGAGGGAAAGGGGAGGGAGACACAGGGGAGGGGGAAAGAGACACAGGAGAGGGGGAAACACATGGGAGGGAGGGGGGATAGACACAGGGCAGGGGGGAAGAGACACAGGGGAGGGAGAGGGGGAAGAGATACAGGGGAGGGGAAAGATACGCAGGGGAGGGAGAGGGGGGAAGAGACAAAGGGAAGGGGGAAAGACACAGGGGAGGGGGGTAGAGACACAGGGGAGGGAGGAAAGACACAGGGGATGGGGAAGAGACACAGGGGAGGGAAAGGGAGAGACACAGGGGAAGGGGGAACAGACACAGGGGAGGGAGGGGGAAAGAGACATGAGGGATGGGGGAAGAGACACAGGGGGAGGACAAGGGGGGAAAGAGACACATAGGAGGGGGGAAGAGACACATGGGAGGGAGAGGGGGTAAAAACACAGGGGGGAGCAAGGGAGGGAGAGGAGGGGGAAAGGAGACACAAGGGAGGAGGTAGACAGGGGGAGAGACTCACTATGCCAAAGACGTTCATTGCGAGGCCCGTGATGAGCGCAGAAGGTGCTCATCGCGAGGCCTGTAAAGTAGAGTGGGGGAGGCTCGCAATGAGTGCCTTCCATCAAGTAGAGGGTGGGAGAAGTAGAGGGGGGAGAGGCTCGCAATGAGTGCCAAAGGCGCTCATCGCGAGACCAGTAAAGTAGAGGGGGAGAGGCTCCCATTGTGTATCAAACATCATTGCCAGGCTTCACTTTTTATTGCCATCATTTTTGAAGGTCACATGGCACCATACTTGAAAGACAATAAGAAGAAAGGGGAAAGTCACAGAAGCTTAGACACAGAGTAGGGGGAGAGACACAGAGGAGGGGTGAAAACACATGGGAGGGAGGGAGGAGAGACACAGGGCAGTGGGGAAAGAGACACTGGGGAGGGAGAGGGGGGAAGAGATACAGGGGAGGGGAAAGATACACAGTGGAGGGAGAGGGGGAAGAGACACAGGGGAGGGGGAAAGACACAGGGGAGGGAGGAGAGACAAAGGGGAGGGAAAGGGGGGAGAGACACAGGGGAAGGGGGAACAGACACAGGGGAGGGGGGAACAGACACACTTGCAACCTCACTCACAGGCTCCCTGGTTCTGCCACTGTGCTGTGTGTGAGTGTGTAAGTTAATTTGAGGCATATTTGTTGTTATTTTCATGTGTTACGAGTTTCGTGGTTCTGCCGTTAAAAGTCAGATTTTTGCGAGGCGGACAGTGCATGTACGGGTTTCGGGGTCGACAACTCACCTCGCTTTGCAAGGCTCTCAAAGTGTGACAATCCCGCAAACGTGACCAACGTTCTTGGTCCACAACTATTATATGTGAATAATTTGCCAGTTAATGAATAATGTTTCATATTTTCCCCTTCTATAAATTGTTGCATTTAGCACAGTGTCAACATTTGTGCCTTAGATAATGTAATCCATGTCTTTCTGTACAAACTTCTCCATTATTGATGTTGAATTCCTTTATGTTTTTTGTGGTCTGATGGTAGTTTTTGTTTCTTGCTATTATTCAAGGGGCTCTTTAGTATATTTTTTATTTTATATATTTTTTTAACAATGTTACTTTTTTATTATCTAATATTCAAGGGTCTCTATGATCTTTTGTTTCACTTTTATATACATTTATTTTATTTTATAATTTTTTTTTTATATTATATCATTTAACTTAATTCTGTACACTTCAATGTTATTGTCATGTAGAATGTACACTTCACTTTATTCATGTAGGGTGCTGTGTTTCACATCTGTGACCTAAGGTCACATGGTACCATACTTGAAAGACAATAAGAAGAAAGGGGAATGTCACAGAAGCTTAGACACAGAGGAGGGGGGGGGGGGAGACACAGAGGAGGAAGAGGAGGGGGGAGAGACACAGGGGAGTGAGAGGAGGGGGAATAGACACAGGGGAGTGAGAGGAGGGGGAATAGACATAGGGGATGGGGAAAGAGACACAGGGGAGGGAAAGGGGGAAGAGATACAGGGGAGGGGGAAAGACACACAAGGGAGGGAGAGGGGGAAGAGACATGGGAGGGGGAAGAGACACAGAGGGAAGAAAGACACAGGGAAGGGGGAAGAGACACAGGGGACGGGGAAAAGACACAAGTGAGGGAAAGGGGGAGGACACAGGGGAGGGGGGGTAGAGACACAGGAGAGGGGTAAAAACACATGGGAGGGAGGGGGGAGAGACACAGGGGAGGGGGAAAAGACACAAGGGAGGGAAAGGGGAGGGAGACACAGGGGAGGGGGAAAGAGACACAGGAGAGGGGGAAACACATGGGAGGGAGGGGGGATAGACACAGGGCAGGGCGGAAGAGACACAGGGGAGGGAGAGGGGGAAGAGATACAGGGGAGGGGAAAGATACGCAGGGGAGGGAGAGGGGGGAAGAGACAAAGGGAAGGGGGAAAGACACAGGGGAGGGGGGTAGAGACACAGGGGAGGGAGGAAAGACACAGGGGATGGGGAAGAGACACAGGGGAGGGAAAGGGAGAGACACAGGGGAAGGGGGAACAGACACAGGGGAGGGAGGGGGAAAGAGACATGAGGGATGGGGGAAGAGACACAGGGGGAGGACAAGGGGGGAAAGAGACACATAGGAGGGGGGAAGAGACACATGGGAGGGAGAGGGGGTAAAAACACAGGGGGGAGCAAGGAAGGGAGAGGAGGGGGAAAGGAGACACAAGGGAGGAGGTAGACAGGGGGAGAGACTCACTATGCCAAAGACGTTCATTGCGAGGCCCGTGATGAGCGCAGAAGGTGCTCATCGCGAGGCCTGTAAAGTAGAGTGGGGGAGGCTCGCAATGAGTGCCTTCCATCAAGTAGAGGGTGGGAGAAGTAGAGGGGGAGAGGCTCGCAATGAGTGCCAAAGGCGCTCATCGCAAGACCAGTAAAGTAGAGGGGGAGAGGCTCCCATTGTGTATCAAACATCATTGCCAGGCTTCACTTTTTATTGCCATCATTTTTGAAGGTCACATGGCACCATACTTGAAAGACAATAAGAAGAAAGGGGAAAGTCACAGAGACTTAGACACAGAGTAGGGGGAGAGACACAGAGGAGGGGTGAAAACACATGGGAGGGAGGGAGGAGAGACACAGGGCAGGGGGGAAAGAGACACTGGGGAGGGAGAGGGGGGAAGAGATACAGGGGAGGGGAAAGATACACAGTGGAGGGAGAGGGGGAAGAGACACAGGGGAGGGGGAAAGACACAGGGGAGGGAGGAGAGACAAAGGGGAGGGAAAGGGGGGAGAGACACAGGGGAAGGGGGAACAGACACAGGGGAGGGGGGAACAGACACACTTGCAACCTCACTCACAGGCTCCCTGGTTCTGCCACTGTGCTGTGTGTGAGTGTGTAAGTTAATTTGAGGCATATTTGTTGTTATTTTCATGTGTTACGAGTTTCGTGGTTCTGCCGTTAAAAGTCAGATTTTTGCGAGGCGGACAGTGCATGTACGGGTTTCGGGGTCGACAACTCACCTCGCTTTGCGAGGCTCTCAAAGTGTGACAATCCCGCAAACGTGACCAACGTTCTTGGTCCACAACTATTATATGTGAATAATTTGCCAGTTAATGAATAATGTTTCATATTTTCCCCTTCTATAAATTGTTGCATTTAGCACAGTGTCAACATTTGTGCCTTAGATAATGTAATCCATGTCTTTCTGTACAAACTTCTCCATTATTGATGTTGAATTCCTTTATGTTTTTTGTGGTCTGATGGTAGTTTTTGTTTCTTGCTATTATTCAAGGGGCTCTTTAGTATATTTTTTATTTTATATATTTTTTTAACAATGTTACTTTTTTATTATCTAATATTCAAGGGTCTCTATGATCTTTTGTTTCACTTTTATATACATTTATTTTATTTTATAATTTTTTTTTATATTATATCATTTAACTTAATTCTGTACACTTCAATGTTATTGTCATGTAGAATGTACACTTCACTTTATTCATGTAGGGTGCTGTGTTTCACATCTGTGACCTAAGGTCACATGGCACCATACTTGAAAGACAATAAGAAGAAAGGGGAATGTTACAGAAGCTTAGACACAGAGGAGGGGGGGGGGGGAGACACAGAGGAGGAAGAGGAGGGGCAGAGACACAGGGGAGTGAGAGGAGGGGGAATAGACATAGGGGATGGGGAAAGAGACACAGGGGAGGGAAAGGGGGAAGAGATACAGGGGAGGGGGAAAGACACACAAGGGAGGGAGAGGGGGAAGAGACATGGGAGGGGTAAGAGACACAGAGGGAAGAAAGACACAGGGAAGGGGGAAGGGACACAGGGGACGGGGAAAAGACACAAGTGAGGGAAAGGGGGAGGACACAGGGGAGGGGGGTAGAGACACAGGAGAGGGGGAAAAACACATGGGAGGGAGGGGGGAGAGACACAGGGGAGGGGGAAAAGACACAAGGGAGGGAAAGGGGAGGGAGACACAGGGGAGGGGGAAAGAGACACAGGAGAGGGGGAAACACATGGGAGGGAGAGGGGGAAGAGATACAGGGGAGGGGAAAGATACGCAGGGGAGGGAGAGGGGGGAAGAGACAAAGGGAAGGGGGAAAGACACAGGGGAGGGGGGTAGAGACACAGGGGAGGGAGGAAAGACACAGGGGATGGGGAAGAGACACAGGGGAGGGAAAGGGAGAGAGACACAGGGGAAGGGGGAACAGACACCGGGGAGAGAGGGGGAAAAAGGGACATGAGGGATGGGGGAATAGACACAGGGGGAGGACAAGGGGGGAAAGAGACACATAGGAGGGGGGAAGAGACACATGGGAGGGAGAGGGGGTAAAAACACAGGGGGGAGCAAGGGAGGGAGAGGAGGGGGAAAGGAGACACAAGGGAGGAGGTAGACAGGGGGAGAGACTCACTATGCCAAAGACGTTCATTGTGAGGCCCATGATGAGCGCAGAAGGTGCTCATCGCGAGTCCTGTAAAGTAGAGTGGGGGAGGCTCGCAATGAGTGCCTTCCATCAAGTAGAGGGTGGGAGAAGTAGAGGGGGGAGAGGCTCGCAATGAGTGCCAAAGGCGCTCATCGCGAGACCAGTAATGTAGAGGGGGAGAGGCTCCCATTGTGTATCAAACATCATTGCCAGGCTTCACTTTTTATTGCCATCATTTTTGAAGGTCACATGGCACCATACTTGAAAGACAATAAGAAGAAAGGGGAAAGTCACAGAAGCTTAGACACAGAGGAGGGGGAGAGACACAGAGGAGGGGGGAAAACACATGGGAGGGAGGGAGGAGAGACACAGGGCATGGGGGGAAGAGACACTGGGGAGGGAGAGGGGGGAAGAGATACAGGGGAGGGGAAAGATACACAGTGGAGGGAGAGGGGGAAGAGACACAGGGGAGGGGGAAAGACACAGGGGAGGGAGGAGAGACAAAGGGGAGGGAAAGGGGGGAGAGACACAGGGGAAGGGGGAACAGACACAGGGGAGGGGGAAAGACACAGGGGAGGGAGGAGAGACAAAGGGGAGGGAAAGGGGGGAGAGACACAGGGGAAGGGGGAACAGACACAGGGGAGGGGGAACAGACACACTTGCAACCTCACTCACAGGCTCCCTGGTTCTGCCACTGTGCTGTGTGTGAGTGTGTAAGTTAATTTGAGGCATATTTGTTGTTATTTTCATGTGTTACGAGTTTCGTGATTCTGCCGTTAAAAGTCAGATTTTTGTGAGGCGGACAGTGCATGTACGGGTTTCGGGGTCGACAACTCACCTCGCTTTGCGAGGCTCTCAAAGTGTGACAATCCCGCAAACGTGACCAACGTTCTTGGTCCACAACTATTATATGTGAATAATTTGCCAGTTAATGAATAATGTTTCATATTTTCCCCTTCTATAAATTGTTGCATTTAGCACAGTGTCAACATTTGTGGCTGCCTTAGATAATGTAATCCATGTCTTTCTGTCTTTATGTACAAACTTCTCCATTATTGATGTTAAATTCCTTTATGTTTTTTGTGGTCTGATGGTAGTTTTTGTTTCTTGCTATCTATTATTCAAGGGTCTCTTTAGTATATTTTTTATTTTATATATTTTTTAACAATATTACTTTTTTTAATCTAATATTCAAGGGTTTCTAGGATCTTTTGTTTCACTTTTATATACATTTATTTTATTTTATATATTTTTTTATATTATATAATTTAACTTAATTCTGTACACTTCAATGTTATTGTCATGTAGAATGTACACTTCACTTTATTCATGTAGGGTGCCATGCTTCACATCTGTGACCTAAGGTCACATGGCAACATACTTGAAAGACAATAAGAAGAAAGGTAAATATCACAGAAGCTTAGACACAGAGGAGGGAGGGAGACACAGAGGAGGGAGAGGAGGGGGAATAGACACAGGGGAGTGAGAGGAGGGGGAAGAGACACAGGGGATGGGGAAAGAGACACAGAGGAGGGAAAGGGGGAAGATATACAGGGAAGGGGTCAAGACACACAGGGGTGGGAGAGGGGGAAGAGGCATGGGAGGGGAAAGAGACACAGGGGAGGGGAGAAAGACACAGGGAAAGGGGGGAAGAGACACAGGGAAGGGGGGGAAAGACACAAGGGAGGGAAAGGGGGGAGACACAGGGGAGGGGGAAAGAGACACAGGAGAGGGGGAAAAACACATGGGAGGGAGGGGGAGAGACACAGGGCAGGGGGGGAAGAGACACAGGGGAGGGAGGAGAGACACAGGGCAGGGAAAGGGGGGGAGACACAGGGGAAGGGGGAACAGACACAGGGGAGGGGGGAACAGACACAGGGGAGGTGGAGGAAGAGACATGAGGGATGGGGGAAGAGACACAGGGGGAAGACAAGGGGGGAAAGAGACACATGGGAGGGTGGAAGAGACACATGGTAGGGAGAGGGGGTAAAAACACAGGGGGGAGCAAGGGAGGGAGAGGAGGGGGAAAGGAGACACAAGGGAGGAGGTAGACAGGGGGAGAGACTCACAATGAGCACCAAAGACGCTCATTGCGAGGCCCGTGATGAGCGCAGAAGGTGCTCATTGCGAGGCCTGTAAAGTAGAGGAGGGCAGGCTCGCAATGAGTGCCTTCCATCAAGTAGAGGGTAGGATAAGTAGAGGGGGGTGTAACGGCTACCCCGGTAGTGAGAGGGTACCAGCCGTTGGAGACGTCCTTTTCTTAAGCAAGGTGCTGTGCAGTAATGAAATGCTTATTCCCCTCCACGATATCCCATTGTATAATCCAGGAGTGCTGTAAAATGCGGCAGAGTAACGGTACCATAAATCCCCCCCAAAGAACGAGACAATGCTACGTTTTTTTTGAAGGGTCAAGTAGAACTATCTTTTAATGACAGGGAATCTCCTTTTATGCAATGTTGCCCTCTGAAGGGCTACACCCACATAATTATCACAACAGCCAATTATCTGCATGGTTCAACCCCCACGTCTCCTCCCCTCAGATAACAGGTAACACAATTAAAACAGACACAATTTTAACCACATTCTGGATGTACCCCAAATACAGGGGGTACACCTTTAAGTCCCGCACCATTCAATATCTCTCACCCAGGGGAACAACATATACAAAAATGGCATGAATCGGACCAGGGGTTCAAAAGTTAGTAAAAGTATGTTTTTACACATAACACACAGACATTGCACATATCCCCCACACAATACACATATAGGACAATAGGTGAGTCACACCTCCCTGGCAACTTGGATACAATCAGACATTAATTAGATCATTCTTTGTTCTTATCAGAGAATGAAAACACTTTGGAAAATGCAAGGATCCTTTACAACTTTCTTATCTCTTGAATCTCTGTAACAGGATTATCTATTAGCCTAGGTCTGCAAAAGTCTGGCTAATATTCTGAGCCAATATATTCTGTAGAACATCAACCAATATATATATAGTAGGATCATATTTTAACCATAATAATCATAAAACAGTTTAAAACAGTGATGGGTTCCGCTACACACCTCCCCCGTGACCATAAGCCGGCATACACGGTCTGATCCCAACGGATCGGCCTGGGGTTGTCCGGACAAAAGTATTTGTTGGTCAATTCTCTAGTTTGACAACCCATCAGCATTACTGCAATAAACATTTCAAGGAGAGGGAAAATACATTTTACAAACTGGTTTCAGACAATTAAATAATTAGGCAGAAAAGCATCAGCCTTCCAAATGAACTGAAGTCCTTTAGCAAAACCATCCCAAGTTGTAGAGTACATTCCTCCCCCAGCTCGTGGTCGGGCCGCTATTGCACAGGGCCCACTGTTCTTCTCCTGTACACCCACCCAAAAAAATCCAGGATCCCATCCCAACAGTCCAGTATCCCAATGTCCAAAAGGTGGGCCACAATCTCTGTCCCATTGAAACCCCTTTCCATATAAAACATTCCCGCTCATCCCCTCTATTGTCGGCTAATGCTCGGTACTTTTGGAGGGTGGGGTCCTGTCTAGTTTCCTTCACAAGCTCTTCGGGGGTGTCCCACGCTATGGGTCTCTCTGTGGCATTAGTGCTAAGTGTCTGCTTGTGGCTTACCTGGGTCTCCCGACCTGTTGTAGGATCGTCCTCGGTACGGGTCTGTGAGCGGGTGGTCACGGGACAAGCAGCAGCAGTCGTGGGTAAAAAGGCTGAGGCTAGAGGGCCAATATCGTTGCCCAGCACAACCTCAGCAGGTAAATTATCCATGATGCCTACTGTGGTCTTTCCCGACCCGACTCCCCAATCCAAGTGTACCCGGGCGGTGGGTAAGCGAAAAACAGCCCCCCCTGCGACACGGACAGCAACAGTACGGGTGGATACATGCTCCGGTTTCACAAGATGTTTCTGCACCAACGTGATGGTAGCGCCAGTGTCCCTTAGGCCTTGTGCTACCTGTCCATTTACACGCACCTCCTGGCGGTGATGCTGGCGGTTGTCTGGGGATGCAGCTTGTATGGGGTTTGCCTCGTACAGGATGCCCAAACACTCCTCAGGGCTCCCTTTGGTTTCCAGGCAGTGAGCAGCAGAGGTACGTGATAAAGGGATCTCTGGGTTATTGGTCGGGCGCCTCCAGTTGCGATTGGCTGATCCCAAGGGGCAATAACGAGCAATGTGCCCCGGGTTGCCGCAGCGATGGCACGTCATTTTGTAAGAATCCTGGGGTTGGTGGTTAGACCCCTGAGGTTGTGGCGGTCCTGGGGGTACTGGGGCCCGAAATTCTGTGCGTGCAGCGGGTATTGAAGTGCGTGGCTCTGCTCTAGAGGTTGGTCGTGTGGACCCTTGGCTCTCCTTTCTGGACTCTGCGTATTCGTCCGCTAGCCGTGCTGCCTCGATTAAGTTAGCAGGGCGACGATCTCTCACCCAATCCTGTATGTCTGCCGCCAGATCTTGGAAGAAATGTTCCATCAGGAATAGCTGTAGTACTTCCTCTCCTGTGTTGGCATTGCACCCTCGCACCCAATGTGATGCCACCCTTTGTATATTGCTGGCCCATTCCATGTGGGAGTCTGCAGACTTCTTTTTAGACTCCCTGAAGCGACGACGATAAGTTTCTGGGGTGACGGCATATCTGGTGAGCAGTGCAGCCTTCACCCGGCGATACTGCGCAATATCTTCCTCAGTAAGCGCCCGAAAAGCCTCATTTGCTTTTCCTGATAGCTTTCCAGACAAAATAGTGACCCATTGGTCTGGTGGTACCTGGTGTAGTGAGCACTGCCTCTCGAAGTCAGCCAAATATCCATCAATTTCTTCCTCACTTTCCACAAACGCTTTGAAGGCAGTGAAGGGTATTTTCTTTACTGTAGCAGCGGGTGGGGGAGTATGAACTGTATGTGCCAGGGGTTGTCTAGCTCTTGCCAGTTCAAGTTCGTGCCCCCTCCTATTTTGTATCTCCGTTCTCGCTTCCCGGAAAAGCTGATCTATTAGCTCCACGGATGTTGCTGGGTACATGGATAATCTCCGCTGAACCAGGTTTGTAATTTCCTCCTCCTCGCTGGCAGGGGAAGGTTGGTCCACGACCTCCATGGATCGATCCATCTCGTCCAGCTCCAGTAAGTCAGCTATCAGCTCTCTCCGTGGTCGGTTGCTGGCACTCCTTCCTCTGGTTTCCAAGAGATCCTTTAGTGTGGATCTTTTCAGTTTAGCGTACTGGGATTCCATTCAGCACTTGCGTTGGGGATGAAAAGGACCATCCCACCACTGCCACCAATGTAACGGCTACCCCGGTAGTGAGAGGGTACCAGCCGTTGGAGATGTCCTTTTCTTAAGCAAGGTGCTGTGCAGTAATGAAATGCTTATTCCCCTCCACGATATCCCATTGTATAATCCAGGAGTGCTGTAAAATGCGGCAGAGTAACGGTACCATAAATCCCCCCCAAAGAACGAGACAATGCTACGTTTTTTTTGAAGGGTCAAGTAGAACTATCTTTTAATGACAGGGAATCTCCTTTTATGCAATGTTGCCCTCTGAAGGGCTACACCCACATAATTATCACAACAGCCAATTATCTGCATGGTTCAACCCCCACGTCTCCTCCCCTCAGATAACAGGTAACACAATTAAAACAGACACAATTTTAACCACATTCTGGATGTACCCCAAATACAGGGGGTACACCTTTAAGTCCCGCACCATTCAATATCTCTCACCCAGGGGAACAACATATACAAAAATGGCATGAATCGGACCAGGGGTTCAAAAGTTAGTAAAAGTATGTTTTTACACATAACACACAGACATTGCACATATCCCCCACACAATACACATATAGGACAATAGGTGAGTCACACCTCCCTGGCAACTTGGATACAATCAGACATTAATTAGATCATTCTTTGTTCTTATCAGAGAATGAAAACACTTTGGAAAATGCAAGGATCCTTTACAACTTTCTTATCTCTTGAATCTCTGTAACAGGATTATCTATTAGCCTAGGTCTGCAAAAGTCTGGCTAATATTCTGAGCCAATATATTCTGTAGAACATCAACCAATATATATATAGTAGGATCATATTTTAACCATAATAATCATAAAACAGTTTAAAACAGTGATGGGTTCCGCTACAGGGGGAGAGGCTCGCAATGAGTGCCAAAGGCGCTCATCGCGAGACCAGTAAAGTAGAGGGGGAGAGGCTCCCATTGTGTGGCAAACATCATTGCCAGGCTTCACTTTTTATTGCCATCATTTTTGACGGGCAAGTCGCTTGTATTATATGTTACATATATATCTACACATAGTTCCTGCAAGACTTGTGTCTTGTTTTTTGCCACAATATCCAGCATTCAGATATTCAACCAGCGAGGCTAATCTGCAAAGCCCTTATATAGTTCCAGTCAGTTAGGGCTAGTATATGATTGGACAGTACCTATTTAGGTCAGTGAGCAAGGGATATATGTATGGCATTAATGTAAAAAGTAATTTTACAACATACACAAAATTGTAGAAGAATATGTGAAAATTCTAAAACTGCTACTATTTCTTTATATACTTTTACCAATAGAATAACAAGCAAGCAAATTAAGAGGTCTACAATTATATTGATGGATGACTTAAATCACCCCTTCATGTAAAAAAAATATATATATATTACAATAAATGATAAAGTTTAAGCAGAATATTTGAGTAGATTAAACTTTTCTATCTCCTTGCTACTCTTGTACGTACCTTTGTGACTTTTGAGAAAATCAAGGGTCATTGGAACAATGTTCCCAAAACTCATTCAGATCTCTCTACATGTTCTCTTAGTTTCATTTCATTTCCAGGTCCATTTCCCACATTATTCTTTCTTTCTCTTCTCTGTCCTTTTATAACATTTACTAGAACATTCCTCCCCTTTCCAAAAAAAGACACAAGGGAGGGAAAGGGGGGAGACACAGGGGAGGGGGAAAGAGACACAGAAGAGGGGGAAAAACACATGGGAGGGAGGGGGAGAGACACAGGGCAGGGGGGGAAGAGACACAGGGGAGGGAGGAGAGACACAGGGGAGGGAAAGGGGGGGGACACAGGGGAAGGAGGAACAGACACAGGGGAGGGGGGAACAGACACAGGGGAGGGTGGAGGAAGAGACATGAGGGATGGGGGAAGAGACACAGGGGGAAGACAAGGGGGGAAAGAGACACATTACCCAGCATATTTTTTGCCTTTGCATAAACCATTCAGAATATATTCTGAATGTATCTATTATGATTAATATCTTATCTCCCCGACCTTCACCCTCCAAACGGGGACTAGGGATGTCCAATATCACCCATTATATTTAATCAGGCCATTGAGCTCCTAGAAGTGGACAACATTTAAGCTGTTTGCAGTGGGAGTTACCATACTCAGCCGTCAATGATACAATGGCATCTTACATTATTTATGCCATGCAATAGACATCTTATATCAGGTAACAACACCCACTCTTTCTACATCTGATTTCAAAAAGGTATTCTTAATATCCATCCATTTCTTTAAAAGTTAAAACTACAATAAGTAAGTGCAACAATACTGTGACCTCCAGAATGATTTCTCTCTTTACCATAACCAGTTCTCCTCATGTATTCAAGTGCAAAGTTATACAAAATAGAAAACACAAATTGTAGATATTTTACCTTTCAACGCTTCAACATTGTGATAATCTCAATCCATTTTCGGAAGTTCTCATCTAGATTTTCAACAGGATCAAATAGCTTTAGATAAAATATTCTTCTATTTGCAAGCTCTAATTTTATTATGTGTTGACTTGAGTCAATTACTGATATTTCCACAATTTCCAATGGATATAGCCTGTAGGGTAAAGAACGACAGCAATATGAAAGAATACAATCCTCAATCCATTACAATAATAAAATTTGAAAAATTACTTTGCAATGTCTACTTAAAGGGAAAGTGCAGAAATATATTTTCAAAATAAATCAGGGCTTGTGTACATAACTTCAGAACAAACTCCAATAAAGCTAACGGGATCCTGCAGGTCGTTTTATACGTTTGCAGAGTTTGTATAAACTAACTTATGTAAAAGTTACCAACTTGCACCCAGGGGGTTTTGCCTTTAGCTCTCTAGCTCAAATGCGAGCTTGTAACCTGTCTAACTTGTAGTAGACTCCACATCTAAAACTCAGTAGTCTCCATAGCAAAGCCATGAAACACCTACTACCTAATGTGAACATACTACACTAGCCCTAACACTAACATACCCTCAATATATATATATATATATATATAGTAAAACCCCTGTTATCCGGCATCTATGGGGACTCCTTATTGCTGGATAACTGTAGTTACCTGTTAATCCGGAGTCCCCGAATTTACCCCCAGAACACCTCAAAATGCATTTTAAAATGCAATAGCACCTAAACTGGGCCATTTATGCCCAGAAAAAAACAATAAGAAAAAAAGTTAGCATTTTTTTTTTCCAGTCTCGAACTCCAGATAGTGCCAGATAGTGCCGGTTATGCCGGTTTAGCGTGAGTTTCTTTAAAATGGGGAATTCATGCCGGTGCTGGTTGCTTGAGAGTCCCGGTTGAGTGCCGGTAACCGGGATTCTACTGTATATAAATATATATATATATATATATATATATATATATCCCTCAAATGGTAGTGAAATGGTTAAAAGTGATCACTTATGATTATCACTTTTATTTCATTTTGTATCCAGACTGGGCCTCAAACTTTATCTGTATTCTTGGAGAAAACAGTAATAAAAAACTTGCCAACCCAGGTACAGTTGGCAAGCTGTCCTCCTATTTCTATATGAGGAGGTTAGATTATCTAAGAATGAGTTTTTGGACCTCTGAGCACCTTCATTAGTCATGATAAAAAGAGATATATATTTTTATGTAAATGTAGTTAAGTAATAATTAATTATTTATTGAATAAATTAATATACTTGAAGTATTTCTAATTAATATATGCAGCTATCAATAGGTTGAAGAGCTAACAATCTGTTTGTATTTTCCGACAGCATAGAATATACAGTTTGAGTGTTGGTGCCCTGATGATAAAGTGTAATAAATGTTACAAGTGTGCATTATAAATAGGCTTTGTGCGCCAGATAAAGCCGTTGGTTTATTGTGTAAAGCGCCATTGTATATCCGTAATGTTATTAATGTGTTACGCGCCTCGTGAGCATTTTCCAGCTTTTGTAATAGTGTATTTTCTAGTTCATAGTTTGATGTGTAAAGGGCTATGCGTTTTGCAGTGTTTTGCGCGGTCCGGGGTCGTGTAGCCTCATTTTAATTTTTTCGACGCCCATTTTTTTCCACGCTTAGACGATTTTTGAGCGGCAAAAATCGTCTAAATCGGGTTAAATTTGCATTCCACCTCACTCCAAGATGTCCTGGCTGTTGCCCCGTGCTGTCTGTGATGTTTTTGTAATTTATTTTGGTGTATTTAGTGTGTTTTTATAGTTTTTTCGTTGTTGCAGTTCGTCCGTTAATCTAGTAAATGTTTGCGTCTCCGCGTTTGTCAACCGCTTGCAGGCCAAGGCGATCCCGTGTTTAGGAAGTGTTTTGTGGCTAAGTCGCGCGTGTTTCATTGCCTCTTGGTGTTTGTGCTGATAGTTGTAGTGTGTTGTAGTGCCCTAACGGCTCGCCTCGCTATGCGAGGCGAGCAGGCAATGAGCGCCTTTGGCGCTCATCTCCTAAGTGTTACGTGTTAATGGCTTACCTCGCTTCGCGAGGCTCGCAGCGATGAGCGCCTTCAGCGTTCATCGCCTAAGTGCTACGCGTTAATGGCTCGCCTCTCTTCGTGAGGCTTGCAAGCAATGAAAGCCTGCGGCGCTCATCGCCTAACTCGTACGCACCACGCAAAGTGTGACGACGTCTCACAGTTTGACAACTATTATATGTGATGACAACTACTCAGACTTCTAAAACCTACTATCTCCATATTGTTATACTTTGCATTTCAGGATAAATTTGTTTCATGCATATCATACTTTTGTTAATGTCATTTAAACATTACATTGTTTAAACAGTATATTTTTTTTGGGGGGGGAGTTAAAGTATTTAGTCTATATAAACTGTTTAAAATGACATCACACTACTTAGAAATTTACATAGATTGACTTTTTAAATATGATTTTTTAATAAATTTGCAATGCTTTTTCAAATGCATTTTTTACCCGGAAGTCTCTCTGAAGTTTGCCCGGATGTCTCGAAGGGCTCAAAATTTGCAAAAAAGCCTCAGGGTACCGTACCTTCAATGCTCAGTAAAGGCAGAAAAATGCTTCCAATAAGTCTGGATTGCTAAAATCTAACGCTGTTGATGAACTTCTAACTTAATTGTTTAGGATTACTTAGAACCCCTAACGTGAACACCTACACCTTATGAACCCCCATGGTATACTATCCTGTACCCATGATACCTAAACTTAACACACCATCGGGGTCCCTATATACTCACATGACACCTAACTACTACCCTAGGGGTCCTTATGGATCCCTATGGACCCTACCTCATGAGGGCACCATCCCCAATTAAATACAGTGCCTTGCAAAAGTATTCACCCCCTTGGCATTTTTCATGTTTTGTTGCCTCACAACCTGGAATTAACATTGATTGTTTGAGGATTTGCATCATTTAATTTACAGAACATGCCCACAACTTTGAAGATGTTTTTTTTTTTCCTGAAGCAAACAACAAATAGGACAAAATAACAGAAAAAGTCAATGTGCATAACTATTCACCCCCTAAAGTCAATACTTTGTAGAGCCACCTTTTGCTGCAATCACAGCTCCAAGTCACTTTGGATAAGTCTCTATGAGCTTGCCACATCTTACCACTGGGATTTTTGCCCATTACTCCCTGCAAAACTGCTCCAGCTCCTTCAAGTTGGATGGTTTGTGCTTGTGAACAGCAATCTTTAAGTCTGACCACAGATTTTCTATTGGATTGAGGTCTGGGCTTTGACTATGCCATTCCAACACATTTACATGTTTCTCCTTAAACCACTCAAGTGTTGCTTTAGCAGTGTGTTTGGGGTCATTGTCCTGCTGGAACGTGAACCTCCATCCTAGCCTCAAATCACGCACAGAGTGGTACAGGTTTTGCTCAATAATATCCCTATGTTTATCACCATCCATCTTTCCCTCCACTCTGACCAGTTTCCCAGTCCCGGCTGCTGAAAAACATCCCCACTGCATGATGCCGCCACCACCATGTTTCACTGTGGACCAGGGCACCTTCCTCTATACATTTTGGGAGACTCCCACATGCATTTTTGCAAACTCAAAACGTGCCATTTTGTTTTTTGCTGAAAGTAATGGCGTGCGTTTTGGTGGGCAGCCGTCTCTTGGCAGGTTTGCTGTTGTGCCATGTTCTTTCCATTTGGTTATGATAGATTTGATGGTGCTCCTTGGGATCATCAAAGATTTGAATATTTTTTTATAACCTAATCCTGACTTGTACCTCTCAACAACATTGTCCCTTACTTGTTTAGACAGTTTCTTGGTCTTCATGGCAGTGTTTGGTTAGTGGTGCCTCTTGCTTAGGTGTTGCAGCCTCTGGGGCCTTTGAAAAAAGATGTGTATATGTAGTGACAGATCATGTGACACTTAGATTGCACACAGGTGCACATCATTTCACGAATTATTTGACTTCTGAAGGTAATTGGTTGCACCAGAGCTTTTTATGGGCTTCATAACAAAGGGGGTGAATACATATGCACATGCCAATTTTCTGTTTTCTATTTCTAAAAAATTGTTTTATGTATATATTTGTCTCATTTCACTTAACCAACTTAGACTATTGTGTTCTGATCCATCACATACATTTCAGATTAACAAAACATTGAACTTAAGGCTGTAATGTAACAAAATAGGTAAAAAATCATGGGGGATGAATACTTTTACAAGGCACTGTAACTTAAAGACATAACAGGGAAAGATGGAGCACTCTGATTTTTGGAATGCACATATTTCACTCTGTACATTCTGATTGGTTGAAATCAGACAAGGGGATGCAGCCTTCTATAATTAGTTACTGAGTATTTTTTTATTTTCTGTAGTTATTTTTTTAAAATTTTAGTTATTGGATTTAGTTAATTTTCAAGGTGGTACCGGCAGGGATTATGGGGGTCCTTGTGGACCCCCATGTGTGGAAAGAGGTCCATAAGGACCCCTATGGCTTTAGTTAGGGTGGCATGTGGTGCATGGGGATTCCCATTGTAGAGGGTTAGGTTAAGTACCATGGGAGAACCACCATGGTTACCATCAGGGTCTATAGTAACATTCATGGGATAAGGATTAATATTAGGTGCCTCATGGTTGTTGGTTATTATACCATGTGGTTCATATGGACTCAAATGTTAACGAGTTAATGTTAGGTGCAATGGAGGTACCGGGAGGAAGCTGGGGGATACTCATGCTCATAGAGGGGAGTGGGTCATAGACAGAGGAGTCATCAACCCTCTCCATTTTTGTATTATTTATCCTCTTCGCTGACATGGGAAGGTGTATATATAGAAAGATGTATCGGTAATACTGTAGCTGCAAGACACACAGAGCTTGTCTATTCTCTGTACTCGCAAGCTATCTCCAAAGGCAGTTTTATTTGAGAGTGAAACATTCTGCAACTGTTAGAATACATGCTTAACTAGGTGTAGGGGGTTTTATGGGTTTTATTGGTGGCACAGAATGGCGGTCCTAGATCTTTGCTATAAGGCACCCAAGGACATCAGAATAACTCAGACTATATGGACTATAGCCATATATTATTTTCTCACTGGGACTTCTTAGACGTTTTTATTAATATTTTTGTTCTAAAGGAAACAGTTTCAACATTTAGGTTAGACTGTTAATTACAACCTGGAAACAATTTGAAATTTAGTTAATTCTATTTTCTATGCTCATTCATCCTCAAATCCATTAGAAACAGGCCTTCCAAACATTCATTCAAAATGATAAAATAAAGTATCTTAATCATTTATGCACATAAAAATAAAGGATAAACAAATAGGGAAGACAACAGGGTAGAATTCCGATCAGCTAAATTCACCCTCAACCTAAAGTGTCTTAGGGTGTATGTACCCTACTGATTATTTGTTATACTATCAGTTAGAAGTAGTAATTATAATTTTACTAGATTTTATTAAACTCACATACTTTCTTAGCCGCCACTGGTCTGTATCTTGAGGTACTAAGGGTTTTCTTTCAGCCAAAAGCATCACATCAGGAAATGGAAGATTTAGATTTGTTGCAGCAATGGCAATGGTTAGTATAGCTGGTTGATTAAAGATGGCCACATTCCCACCTTTTTTGTTAACCTAGAAAAATTATACCAATCAGAAAAAATATATGTATATTTTATATACGGCATATGGATATTATACTACTCAATGTTTACTAAAATAGTAAGATGCCTTAATTTCCAAATAATGCTCCAATTATTTTTCTTATGTAAATATATATTGTATCTTTGCATGTCTCTAGTCCAAGGTGGATACTAATAATTTTCTCAAAGACAGTTCATAACCTTTAAAGCACCTCTGAAATTCCATATTTGATATTGGAGAATTAGTCTTTTTGTTGTGCCACCATTTTTAAATAGGGCAGCCACTGCATTATTTGCCCACCTGATTTGCCACATGGGAGACCAATTATACTTTCAGTTGCATTGTGACACAATTTGTCTTAGAATTTATAGCACAACATTCTCAATCCGGCAAATCGCCCCCAAAAAATACTTGATTTCATGTATAATTTTTGTGTTATATCGATCCCGGCAATCAATGTGTTAATACATACAGTATACTGTGACTCGCATGTGATGGAATATCATATTTGCAGCTTTAATAATGTAGCATTATGACTGGAATGTGGGTTTGATCATAACTCGTAACTGAACCTCGTAAGACTTTGAAATCCAACTTACATTTTCCAGTGACACAGTGCTGGCGAACTCTGTTTCCATTGGCTCCATCTAAACCCGTAACTACGGGCTTGCTTAATTGATTACATTCTATCCTGCAAATCCGACGGCCAACAAATGGTTTACGCATTTGCGTCTCCAGCTCGTAACTCGCAGCCTTTCTAAATTAATAGCACAGTAACTCGGACAAATTTCAAGCCTGCAGCCGTTACAAGCTTCACGTTGGAATTACTGGCTTAGAATTTAATAGGGCTCTTGATCTGCAAATATTACTTATTGGCTCTTATTATTTTGCAGCCTCACATTACAGATTATGTGTAACTTCCATGATGACGGACTCATTTACTATTTTCTGTGTCTAAGAAGTCAATTACAGGCTTGCTTAAATATTGCAAGACTATATGATCATACCCCCTGAAATCCTACTTAAAAAGGCATGGTTTACGTGTGGAGGCTGAAGGACGTAAATTGCGGGCATGAGTCAATAGAATACATCTAAACATTTATAGAAACAACATCCGCAGCCAAAATCACAGGTTAGAGTCACTCACAGGCTTCTAATAGAATAGGGCCTAATGTTTGCAATTTAGTTTCTGTAGTAGTCAAATGGATTATTTCACTGTAATTGTTTCTTACCTGAACAAAGATGCCTCCAAACATTGGTGCTGCACTGAACAGATCAAATTTACCCAGACACATCTTTTTCTGCAGTTCCCCTGTATCCAACTCAAACATGGGTTTCTGCTGTACAACATCACTTTTTGTGTAATGGATGCTGCTTGCTAGACGGATAACATATAAGAACTAGATGTTTCATGAACAAAGAACGTAACATTTACGGGCTTGAAAGATCAAAGGCTTAGCTAGGTCGGAGTTCAGATTTTGGCAACCAAAGTTATTTTTTAGCCTGTAACCCGCAGAACGTTTGTGGGTAGTTAAAAGAGACCAATTTAATAGCCATAACATTTGCGGCCAACATTACAGGCTTCAGGAACTACAATTTGGTGAATTTAATAGGGAGGGCCCTTGGAGATATATATGTACATATGTAAAAGTTATAAAGTTATAAAGTACATCTTGTGTTGGCACATAAAGTCAGTGTTCCAAATGAAATAAGGTGTTAATCTTGGAGAGTTCATAGCTTAGTAAGTCAGCCACGGACAATATGGAAGATTCTCCAAGCTTTATACTTTAGTACATATGTTAGTGGAGGCAAGTTATGTGAGCTGCAGAAGAACGCAATTTATATACTAAATATAGAAATTTTACCAGAAGATGTTCTTTAGAAAAAGTTTATTAATTTTACAGCACTAAGCAATTTCAACAAATATTTATTTATATTACATACCAATCTTGGTTAAATTATAACAGCACTTTAATAAGAGTCTAACAGTAGATTTAGACTGACTTTACACCAAGATTTACACCAAGATTTTCAGTTTTTTATGATAACACAGATTCTTTGTGGGTTTACTAAAAATCTGTGATAGCACTGGCACTTTTTGTGGATTCAATCAAGCAAGATATTGAATGCAATTTAATATTTAAGCTCCATATTCAAGCACTGGCACTCTTTGTATTAAAGCACTGACACTTTTTTTTACTTCTTCTACTGCCATAATGGTATTCCCTGAAAACACTAAATAATATAATGCACCTTATAAACAATATCTATACTAATACTGTTCTATTTTTGCTGCGTCTTTAAGTTTTTAATAGTAGTTATTAAAAGTTAAGTTTTATTTTTATATATAAGTCCATACAAATTTGGGATTAGTAGGTGTGCACTATCAAAGGGTACTCTCTGTCTCTATAAATTATTAAATATATGTTATTTACCCTTAGTGGAACCCTATAAACAGGTCATTACAACGAAACACCTAGAGCCACCTACTTTTTCTTTTTTCTTTTTTGTTTACAATATCCTAATTTAATCTAATTTAATTTTTCTTCTATTCAAAAAATGTGTTGAGTTTCATTGTGGTGCTACATGCCCTTGATGTTAATAGTTAAGTTAATGTTAATTATATTGATAATGTGCCAGATGCACTAAAAGGAGAGATTTGAAGAGCGATTGGGAGACCTATTAAGTTACTAGTTTATCCAGATTTTCTAGGATATGACATCTCCAAGAGTTATCTGAGATTCCTCACTTGACTCAATACGATAAGGAAATATTTATAAAATATTTTTTCAATAAATATTTACCACATTCAAATAACCACATGATATATCATGCAATAGTGAACATTCAAACTGAAACATATTTTACATACTTAGAGCATCTTGCGGTATACAGGCCGTAAGTCTGTGGGCATGTTGCGGGCTCTTGAACTCTGCTACAATTCCGGTGCTATTCAAATGAACAAGCCCGCAAGTTACGGGACGAACACAGAAGCCGTAAACTATGCACTCCTGCGTAGCAGTTTAGGGCAGGAACATGATCAATTAAGCAAGGCCGTAACCACCCATTTCGAAACAACCAATAGAAAATGAGACCACCATCATTAGGGCAGTAAAACATGAAGGTTACATGTCAATTAATTAGGTTTGGGGATCCGATATGTGATGGGACTCACAAAACCGCAAAATACAAAATGATAAAAATGAATGCCAATACTGTTCTAGTCCATGTGGGTGGCCTGATATGTATTAATTCATTGAATCCTGAGTTTGATATAACCCCGAAATTACACATACAAAATGTATTTTTTTATTGCTGATTTGCGAGCTTGAGACGGTTGTGTAATTAATTATAATGTATTTCATCACTTTCCCCGTCATTTACAGTTCCGTACT
This sequence comes from Discoglossus pictus, assembly GCA_027410445.1. NCBI lineage: Eukaryota > Metazoa > Chordata > Amphibia > Anura > Alytidae > Discoglossus > Discoglossus pictus. The sequence continues at coordinate 42,678,645 of CM050174.1, forward strand.
GATTTTTTATTTGCATTAACAGTGCTATTGACAGGGGTTAAACCCCCTTGCGGGTCCTCTCTAGTACTCATAGAATTTTCTCCTACATTTGCCATTTACGGTTGTGAAAACATTTGCGGACTTGGGGAATTGTAGCAATTGAATAGCGATTTGCGATTTTAGCGATCGTGACTTGCGGACGGGAAAGATCAAAGGCTTCGAGAGACTGTAAGTTCCGGGTTTAACAGCTACAATGTTTTCAAGGCCCTAACCCGTAAAAAGATGCCAATTGAATAGAAAATGAACTTATGGCTTTACTTATGGCCTCCAGTAACTTACCATTGCTCAATTGAATCGGGTCCATGTTTGTATTTGCCACATGTCCTGCTGAGTTTGAGTATAATTTTTGTTATCTATTCTGAAGCACAAGGAGGGAAGAGAGGAGGGAGGGGATTTGTTTTACTAATTGGTTAATCCAGATAAGTTTTTAGCATTTGACATTCTCCCCCTTCCCTACACATGCTCAGTAGAAGACAGCTTGCTAGTATACTGTTATTGCAACAAAATGTTCTATTTTTAATTGCTGTGTAGTCTTCAAATATATGAGATATTCGTTACATGCCTTATATGCGCCACGTCTGAAAAAATTAATTTAACACCTTTACTTTCAGAATTTCTATTCAGCAGCTAAAATGTTTAGAACTACTATATTTTTTCTATTATCCTTTTGTTTTAACTCATTTTTAAAAACAGCTTTCCTTTAAAGTAAAGATAATGCTAGTTTAAAGTATGTTTCAACTTCTAGTTATGGCATCTGAAATATATATTTGCTTTATTTGTTATAGGTATAATGAGCTGAAGTTTCAGTGTTGCAAGAAAAGAAAGTTAAATCTTCAAAATCCACTGGCTATGCTACATCTTTTTAAAGGAGTGAAAAGCAGTGAAAAAGAATAAAAAGAAAAAAAAGAATAAATAAAAGAAAAAAAGAATAAAAAAAGAAAAAAAGAATAAAAAGAAAAAAAGAATAAATAAAAGAAAAACATAATAAAAAAAGGATTACAAGAATAAAAAGAAAAAAAAATAATAAAAGAAAAAAATAATAAAAAAAATAATAATAATTATTAAATAATAAGAATAATAAGAATAAAAATGCATTTATGATGAAAACTGCTCCCTAATAACAACGACTGTGAAGCAAAAGAAACATCTCCGATCATACCAAACAGAAACTGTTGGGCATCCATCTCTGGCATAGAGAATATGGAATGGAAGCCTTCTTGACGGAAAAAGATAACTATTCAACTTGACACACCACCAACATTCAAATTGAAGTAACCGCTGAACCCTGGGCAGTGCAAACTCTCAGCAAGCAGGCAAGCAGAAGAAGTTTTTGGAACATAACTGGCACAACAACAAGTAAAAATCTTCCAGTATACTTTATATACTATAAATCAGTGTGAAATTGGATTTCTCAAATCCCATGAGTGTTTTCCACTCTAGTATTACTATACCATATCACAATATTGTTATATAGCAAAGTATGGTAAAAAAATTCTAGAGGGCCCCTTCCTTCTTTGGGGAAAAATATCAAATTTGCTTGGTTTAATTCCTGAGGCATTTGATGACCTTCTAGAATTTGATTAAAAAGGTTTGTTAATTGGGGGGCTAGTGTGTCAATATATTTTTTATAGTAGAGATTGGTGAATCCATCCGGGCCTGGGGCCTTCCCCCCCTTTAGGTTATTCTTTGTATTCCTAACTTCTGATTCCCTAACTCCCGAGTTAAGAAGTTCCCCTTCCTCTGTAGTCATAATAGGTAGATCACATGAGTTTAAAAAAGATTGTTGCCGTTGTCTTTGTTGGTTTTGGCTTGGGTCTGATGTATATATCTTTTGAAAAAAATCCAGGAAAATTTTTTGTATTAAATTAGGGCTGGCTGTAATATTTCCCGAAGGGGTTTTAATTATATAAATTTTTGATTGGGAGATTTTACTTCTAAGTTTCCTAGCCAGCATGCTATCTGGTTTATTGGCCTTGGCATAGAATCTGTGATTTGTCCATCTGATTGCTTTTTCAGTTTGGCTTGATAAAACCGAGACTAGCTCTAGTCTAATTTTATCTATTCTTTTGCGTATCTGTTTAGAGGTGTTTTGTTGATTTAATTTTTCTAGTTCTTCTAAAGATTTTTTTAGGGACTCTTCCCTGAGTTTAGATTGTCTCTTAAGGCTACTTGCTATTTTTATGAGGGAGCCCCTAATGAAGGCTTTATGTGCCACCCAGGTCCATCCCATATCTGATTCTGGTGTGATGTTGGTAGCTAAGTATAGTTCCAGATCATCTGCTATTTGTTTTCCCACAATAGGATTCGATAAAATGTTTTAATTTAATCTCCAACTGTATGAAGGCCTGTTTTTCTGGCCCATATCTATCGAAACCCTAACTTGAGAGTGATCAGACCATGGGCACGGATGGATATCTGCCCCATCTACACTATCTGATAAGGATGAATCTATCATGATGGTATCTATTCGGGAATATGTGCCATGAACTGACGAATAGAAGGTGTACCCCCTCTCACCCTGATGCAGAAGTCTCCATGCGTCTAGAAGATGAAGGTCGTTCAGCAAGGAATTGATCTGTTTCAATTTGTTTGAAAATGTACCGCCTGCGTCTCTGTTTGATCGGTCTAGATTAGCATCCAGGACTAGATTGAGATCTTCCCCTACCAAAATCCTCTCATGATCTACGACCTCAGATATTTGAGAAGTTTTATAAATGATTTGTGTGGGGAAGTAGTTTGTGAGTAGAAAGAAACCAGGGATATCTTTGTACCTTGTAGTGTGCCTGTCAATACTACGAAATCGCCCGTTGGGTCTATCTTTCTATTGTCTATGATAAATGGAAAGTGTTTATGCAGCCGGATGCCCCCCCCCACCTTTTTAGAAGGCTGAGAGGAAGCGACAAAGATTGGGTGTGCATTATTTAAATATTTGGGGAGGTTATTTTGCACGAAGTGTGTCTCCTGTAGGAAGATTACATCTGGGCGCAGGGGCTTGTAGGGCAGAAAAGCTTTACGTCTCTTAAATGGTGAGTTAAAACCCTGAACGTTATGTGTGAGAAAAACAAAAGAGGAGTCAATCATGATATCTCCATGACATCCAAGATAATGTGCCCATGCCTGTCTATAACTCCGTCACCCCTTACCAGCCCTTGTGGTTGAGGTCTGAAGGAGTCCAGATCCGGCCCTGGAGAAGACGGAAGGATTGCTTCATGAAGCCTGGTGTTTGGAACTAAAAAGCCAAAAAAAGAGAAACATAACATAGATAACTTAAACATGGTAACACAAAAATGTTTGCATTTCCTCAGCCCTTTATTTGTGGCATCTGCATGCCAGGGGAGGAAAAGGGGAGTTCCCATTTTCCTGTTGGTCCCCTTTGCTGAGGAAAAGAGTCTTAATAAACAGTCTATTGAAGGTGTTTCAGAGTCGCCTCAACGTTCCTCCACTGGAGCTCACTTCTAGGGACTTGATTTCCTATCAACCCTCAACTATTAAACCAATGTGAAATTCTCTGGCTTTTGAAAGCTGCCGATCTTTATTCTCAGGTTCCCCTGATTTTTGTCTTTATAACAGTTTGGTTCTGTTGCTCGGTCCGGCGCTTGGACTTCTTTATCTCTGTCCATTGTCTCGCCGGTCTGGGTGGTAGGCCAAGTTATTGTGGTACTTCCAGCGCAGCCTCTCTGGACAAGAGGTTTAAGTCTAGGAGAACCGTGGTTTATTCAGTTAAAGAGTGGACAATATAATTGGCAGTCCCCACTTGGAATGACAGGCTGAAGGGGAACCCCCATCTGTATTTGATGCCGTTTTGGATTAAAATTAACAAGGCTGGTTTCAATTGTTTTCGTTTTAGTAGAGTGGAAGGGGTTAATCATATTTTTGAGATGATAATCCAAAAAAAGGCCAGGATTATGGGTTAAATTGTAAGTTTTTGACTCAATAGGCCTACATCCCTTGATGATAAGGGGGGAAAGAGACACAGGGATTAGTGTGAGGGGTGTTAGGGTAAGGGGTGTTAGGGATAAGGGTGAGGGGGTTAGGTTTTAGGGTGAGGGGTGTTAGGGCTAAGTGTGAGGGGTGTTAGGGTGAGGGGTGTTAGGTCTTAGGGATAAGTGTGAGAATGTTAGGGTTAGGTGTTAGGTTGATGGGTGTTATGGATAAGTGTGAGGGGTGTTAGGGTTAGGGTAAGGGGTGTTAGGGATAAGTGTGATGGGTGTTTGGGTAAGGGATGTTAGGGTTAGATGTTAGGGTAAGGGATGTTAGAGATAAGTGTAAGGGGGTATTAGGGTTAGGTGTTAGGGTGAGGGATGTTAGGGATAAGTGTGGGGGGATGTTAGGGTGAGGGATGTTAGGGTTAGGTGTTAGGGATAAGTGTGAGGGGTGTTAGGGTTAGGGTAAGGGGTGTTAGGGATAAGTGTGAGGGGTGTTAGGGTTAGGTGTTAGGGTGAGGGGTGTTAGGGATAAGTGTGATGGGTGTTAGGGTAAGGGATGTTAGGGTTAAGTGTTAGGATAAGGGCTGTTAGGGATAAGTGTAAGGGGGTATTAGGTTAGGTGTTAGGGTGAGGGGTGTTAGGGATAAGTGTGAGGGCTGTTAGTGTAAGGGGTGTTAGGGATAAGTGTGAGGGGTGTTAGGGTTAGGTGTTAGGGTGAGGGGTGTTAGGGATACTTGTGGGGGGTGTTAGGGTGAGGGATGTTAGGGTTAGGTGTTAGGGATAAGTGTGAGGGGTTAGGGTAAGGGGTGTTAGGGATAAGTGTGAGGGGTGTTAGGGTTAGGGTGAGGGGTGTTAGGGATAAGTGTGAGTGGTGTTAGGCTAATGTGTTATGGTGAGGGGTGTTAGGGATAAGTGTGAGGGGTGTTAGTGTAAGGGGTGTTAGGGATAAGTGTAAGGGGTGTTAGGGTTAGGTGTTAGGGTGAGGGGTTTTAGGGATAAGTGCGATAGGTGTTAGGGTGAGGGATGTTAGGGTTAGGTGTTAGGGATAAGTGTGAGGGGTGTTAGGGTTAGGGTGAGGGGTGTTAGGGATAAGTGTGAGGGGTGTTAGGGTTAGGTGTTAGGGTGAGGGATGTTAGGGTTAGGTGTTAGGGATAAGTGTGAGGGGTGTTAGGGTTAGGTGTTAGGGTGAGGGGTGTTAGGGATAAGTGTGAGGAGTGTTAGGGTGAGGGATGTTAGGGTTAGGTGTTAGGGATAAGTGTGAGGGGTGTTAGGGTTAGGGTGAGGGGTGTTAGGGATAAGTGTGAGGGGTGTTAGGGTTAGGTGTTAGGGTGAGGGATGTTAGGGATACGTGTGGGGGGTGTTAGGGTGAGGGATGTTAGGGTTAGGTGTTAGGGATAAGTGTGAGGGGTGTTAGGGCTAGGGTAAGGGGTGTTAGGGATAAGTGTGAGGGGTGTTAGGGTTAGGTGTTAGGGTGAGGGGTGTTAGTGATAAGTGTGATGGGTGTTAGGGTAAGGGATGTTAGGTTTAAGTGTTAGGATAAGGGCTGTTAGGGATAAGTGTAAGAGGATATTAGGGTTAGGTGTTAGGGTGAGGGGTGTTAGGGATAATTGTGAGGGGTGTTAGTGTAAGGGGTGTTAGGGATAAGTGTGAGGGGTGTTAGGGTTAGGTGTTAGGGTGAGGGGTGTTAGGGATACGTGTGGGGGGTGTTAGGGTGAGGGATGTTAGGGTTAAGTATTAGGGATAAGTGTGAGGGGTTAGGGTAAGGGGTGTTAGGGATAAGTGTGAGGGGTGTTAGGGTTAGGGTGAGGGGTGTTAGGGATAAGTGTGAGTGGTGTTAGGCTAATGTGTTATGGTGAGGGGTGTTAGGGATAAGTGTGAGGGGTGTTAGTGTAAGGGGTGTTAGGGATAAGTGTAAGGGGTGTTAGGGTTAGGTGTTAGGGTGAGGGGTGTTAGGGTTAGGTGTTAGGGATAAGTGTGAGGGGTGTTAAGGATAGGTGTTAGGGTGAGGGTAAGGGGTGTTAGGGATAAGTGTGAGGGGTGTTAGGGTTAGGGTAAGGGGTTTTAGGGATAAGTGTGAGAGGTGTTAATGTTAGGGTGAGGGGTGTTAGGGATAAGTGTGAGGGGTGTTAGGGTTAGGTGTTAGGGTGAGGGGTGTTAGGGATAAGTGTGGGGGGTGTTAGGGTGAGGGATGTTAGGGTTAGGTGTTAGGGATAAGTGTGAGGGGTGTTAGGGTTAGGGTAATGGGTGTTAGGGATAAGTGTGAGGGGTGTTAGGGTGAAGGATGTTAGGGTTAGGTGTTACGGATAAGTGTGAGGGGTGTTAGGCTTAGGGTAAGGGGTGTTAGGGATAAGTGTGATGGGTGTTAGAGTAAGGGATGTTAGGGTTAGGTGTTAGGGTAAGGGCTGTTAGGGATAAGTGTAAGGGGGTATTAGGGTTAGGTGTTAGGGTTAGGGGTGTTAGGGATAAGTGTGTGGGGTGTTAGGGTGAGGGATATTAGGGTTAGGTGTTAGGGATAATTGTGAAGGGTGTTAGGGTTAGGGTAAGGGGTGTTAGGGATAAGTGTGAGGGGTGTTAGGGTTAGGTGTTAGGGATAAGTGTGAGTAGTGTTAGGGCTAGGGTAAGGGGTTTTAGGGATAAGTGTGATGGGTGTTAGGGTGAGGGATATTAGGGTTAGGTGTTAGGGATAATTGTGAAGGGTGTTAGGGTTAGGGTAAGGGGTGTTAGGGATAAGTGTGAGGGGTGTTAGGGTTAGGTGTTAGGGTGAGTGGTGTTAGGGATAAATGTGATGGGTGATAGGGTAAGGGATGTTAGGGTTAGGTGTTAGGGTAAGGGCTGTTAGGGATAAGTGTAAGGGGGTATTAGGGTTAGGTGTTAGTGTGAGGGGTGTTAGGGATAAATGTGAGGGGTGTTAGTGTAAGGGGTGTTAGGGATAAGTGTGAGGGATGTTAGGGTTAGGTGTTAGGGTTAGGGGTGTTAGGGATAAGTGTGAGGAGTGTTAGGGTGAGGGATGTTAGGGTTAGGTGTTAGGGATAAGTGTGAGGGGTGTTAGGGTTAGGGTAAGGGGTGTTAGGGATAACTGTGAGGGGTGTTAATGTTAGGGTGAGGGGTGTTAGGGATAAGTGTGAGGGGTGTTAGGGTTAGGTGTTAGGGTGAGGGGTGTTAGGGATAAGTGTGGGGGGTGTAAGGGTGAGGGATGTTAGGGTTAGGTGTTAGGGATAAGTGTGAGGGATGTTAGGGTGAAGGATGTTAGGGTTAGGTGTTAGGGATAAGTGTGAGGGGTGTTAGGGTTAGGGTAAGGGGTGTTAGGGATAAGTGTGATGGGTGTTAGAGTAAGGGATGTTAGGGTTAGGTGTAAGGGTAAGGGCTGTTAGGGATAAGTGTAAGGGGGTATTAGGGTTAGGTGTTAGGGTAAGGGTTGTTAGGGATACGTGTGTGGGGTGTTAGGGTGAGGGATATTAGGGTTAGGTGTTAGGGATAATTGTGAAGGGTGTTAGGGTTAGGGTAAGGGGTGTTAGGGATAAGTGTGAGGGGTGTTAGGGTTAGGTGTTAGGGTGAGGGGTGTTAGGGATAAGTGTGAGGGGTGTTAGGGTTAGGTGTTAAAGAGAGTGGTGTTAGGGATAAATGTGATGGGTGTTAGGGTAATGGATGTTAGCGTTAGGTGTTAGGGTAAGGGCTGTTAGGGATAAGTGTAAGGGGGTATTAGGGTTAGGTGTTAGGGTGAGGGGTGTTAGGGATAAATGTGAGGGGTGTTAGTGTAAGGGGTGTTAGGGATAAGTGTGAGGGATGTTAGGGTTAGGGTGAGGGGTGTTAGGGATAAGTGTGAGGAGTGTTAGGGTGAGTGATGTTAGGGTTAAGTGTTAGAAATAAGTGTGAGGGGTGTTAGGGTTAGGGTAAGGGGTGTTAGGGATACGTGTGAGGGGTGTTAGGGTTAGGGTGAGGGGTGTTAGGAATAAGTGTGAGGGGTGTTAGGGTTAGGTGTTAGGTGAGGGGTGTTAGGGATAGTAG
>CM050174.1:42810868-42848368 GCA_027410445.1 Discoglossus pictus
CCTGATGTGGATCATTTAGGTGCTTTTTCAGCTATCTCAACTCTGTCAAAAGTTCAATGCAACTTTGTGTTTTTTTTCAATATAGAATCACAAACTGACTTACCTGAAAATGGGGAAATTATGCTTCAAAGCATCTTTCTTTGCATTTGGTACGGAATCTGGAAGGTAAAGGATTATTTTTGAGAAGATTTTAGTACATTTTAAAAGTTTTGATTTTTTGACAAAGTCGACACTGCCGGGGTCTAAATTCTTGACTGACTGAAATTTTTTTTTTTTTTTTCAACTATGAATTTAAGTTTTAAATCATGTTTCTACCACTAGTTTACAATTAGGGACCTTAAAAATAACCTTTTCTCTTTCAGTTTCGGACCACCACATACATTTCAATTTGGGGCTCTCAGAAATGTAACACTAGTTAATATCCTTATTCTTGGATATCTAAAGTTCAGATATTCTCCTAACAATAAATATAATTTTCAGATTTAGATTCTATCAGTTGGAAAGAAAGAATATAACTTGGATGTGGATCATTTAGGTGCTTTTTCAGCTATCTCAACTCTGTCAAAAGTTCAATGCAACTTTGTGTTTTTTTTCAATATAGAATCACAAACTGACTTACCTGAAAATGGGGAAATTATGCTTCAAAGCATCTTTCTTTGCATTTGGTACGGAATCTAGAAGGTAAAGGATTATTTTTTAGAAGATTGTAGTACATTTTAAAAGTTTTGGATTTTTGACAAAGTCAACACTGCCGGGGTCTAAATTCTTGACTGACTGAAAAAAAAAAAATATTTCAACTATGAATTAAGCTTTTCAATCATGTTTTTACCTCTAATTTAAAATTAGGGACCTTAAAAATAACCTTTTCTCTTTCAGTTTTGGATCACTACATACATTTAAATTTGGGGCTCTCAGAAATGTAACACTAGTTAATATCCTTATTCTTGGATATCTAAAGTTCAGATATTTTCCTAACAATAAATATAATTTTCAGATTTAGATTCTATCAGTTGGAAAGAAAGAATGTAACTTGGATGTGGATCATTTAGGTGCTTTTTCAGCTATCTCAACTCTGTCAAAAGTTCAATGCAACTTTGTGTTTTTTTCAATATAGAATCACAAACTGACTTACCTGAAAATGGGGAAATTATGCTTCAAAGCATCTTTCTTTGCATTTGGTACGGAATCTAGAAGGTAAAGGATTATTTTTGAGAAGATTTTAGTACATTTTAAAAGTTTAGATTTTTGACAAAGTCTAAAGTCTTGACTGACTGAAAAAAAAATATTTTTTTTCAACTATGAATTTAAGTTTTAAATCATGTTTCTACCACTAGTTTACAATTAGGGACCTTAAAAATAACCTTTTCTCTTTCAGTTTCGGACCACTACATACATTTCAATTTGGGGCTCTCAGAAATGTAACACTAGTTAATATCCTTATTCTTGGATATCTAAAGTTCAGATATTCTCCTAACAATAAATATAATTTTCAGATTTAGATTCTATCAGTTGGAAAGAAAGAATATAACTTGGATGTGGATCATTTAGGTGCTTTTTCAGGCTATCTCAACTCTGTCAAAAGTTCAATGCAACTTTGTGTTTTTTTTCAATATAGAATCACAAACTGACTTACCTGAAAATGGGGAAATTATGCTTCAAAGCATCTTTCTTTGCATTTGGTACGGAATCTAGAAGGTAAAGGATTATTTTTTAGAAGATTTTAGTACATTTTAAAAGTTTTGATTTTTTGACAAAGTCGACACTGCCGGGGTCTAAATTCTTGACTGACTGAAAAAAAAAAAAATATTTCAACTATGAATTAAGCTTTTAAATCATGTTTCTACCTCTAATTTAAAATTAGGGACCTTAAAAATAACCTTTTCTCTTTCAGTTTTGGATCACTACATACATTTAAATTTGGGGCTCTCAGAAATGTAACACTAGTTAATATCCTTATTCTTGGATATCTAAAGTTCAGATATTTTCCTAACAATAAATACAATTTTCAGATTTAGATTCTATCAGTTGGAAAGAAAGAATGTAACTTGGATGTGGATCATTTAGGTGCTTTTTCAGCTATCTCAACTCTGTCAAAAGTTCAATGCAACTTTGTGTTTTTTTTCAATATAGAATCACAAACTGACTTACCTGAAAATGGGGAAATTATGCTTCAAAGCATCTTTCTTTGCATTTGGTACGGAATCTAGAAGGTAAAGGATTGTTTTTTAGAAGATTTTAGTACATTTTAAAAGTTTTGATTTTTTGACAAAGTCGACACTGCCGGGGTCTAAATTCTTGACTGACTGAAATTTTTTTTTTTTTTTTCAACTATGAATTTAAGTTTTAAATCCTGTTTCTACCACTAGTTTACAATTAGGGACCTTAAAAATAACCTTTTCTCTTTCAGTTTCGGACCACTACATACATTTCAATTTGGGGCTCTCAGAAATGTAACACTAGTTAATATCCTTATTCTTGGATATCTAAAGTTCAGATATTCTCCTAACAATAAATATAATTTTCAGATTTAGATTCTATCAGTTGGAAAGAAAGAATGTAACTTGGATGTGGATCATTTAGGTGCTTTTTCAGCTATCTCAACTCTGTCAAAAGTTCAATGCAACTTTGTGTTTTTTTTCAATATAGAATCACAAACTGACTTACCTGAAAATGGGGAAATTATGCTTCAAAGCATCTTTCTTTGCATTTGGTACGGAATCTAGAAGGTAAAGGATTATTTTTTAGAAGATTGTAGTACATTTTAAAAGTTTTGGATTTTTGACAAAGTCAACACTGCCGGGGTCTAAATTCTTGACTGACTGAAAAAAAAAAAATATTTCAACTATGAATTTAAGCTTTCAATCATGTTTTTACCTCTAATTTAAAATTAGGGACCTTAAAAATAACCTTTTCTCTTTCAGTTTTGGATCACTACATACATTTAAATTTGGGGCTCTCAGAAATGTAACACTAGTTAATATCCTTATTCTTGGATATCTAAAGTTCAGATATTTTCCTAACAATAAATACAATTTTCAGATTTAGATTCTATCAGTTGGAAAGAAAGAATATAACTTGGATGTGGATCATTTAGGTGCTTTTTCAGCTATCTCAACTCTGTCAAAAGTTCAATGCAACTTTGTGTTTTTTTTCAATATAGAATCACAAACTGACTTACCTGAAAATGGGGAAATTATGCTTCAAAGCATCTTTCTTTGCATTTGGTACGGAATCTAGAAGGTAAAGGATTGTTTTTGAGAAGATTTTAGTACATTTTAAAAGTTTAGATTTTTTGACAAAGTCTAAATTCTTGACTGACTGAAAAAAAAATATTTTTTTTCAACTATGAATTTAAGTTTTAAATCATGTTTCTACCACTAGTTTACAATTAGGGACCTTAAAAATAACCTTTTCTCTTTCAGTTTCGGACCACTACATACATTTCAATTTGGGGCTCTCAGAAATGTAACACTAGTTAATATTCTTATTCTTGGATATCTAAAGTTCAGATATTCTCCTAACAATAAATATAATTTTCAGATTTAGATTCTATCAGTTGGAAAGAAAGAATATAACTTGGATGTGGATCATTTAGGTGCTTTTTCAGCTATCTCAACTCTGTCAAAAGTTCAATGCAACTTTGTGTTTTTTTTCAATATAGAATCACAAACTGACTTACCTGAAAATGGGGAAATTATGCTTCAAAGCATCTTTCTTTGCATTTGGTACGGAATCTAGAAGGTAAAGGATTGTTTTTGAGAAGATTTTAGTACATTTTAAAAGTTTAGATTTTTTGACAAAGTCTAAAGTCTTGACTGACTGAAAAAAAAATATTTTTTTTCAACTATGAATTTAAGTTTTAAATCATGTTTCTACCACTAGTTTACAATTAGGGACCTTAAAAATAACCTTTTCTCTTTCAGTTTCGGACCACTACATACATTTCAATTTGGGGCTCTCAGAAATGTAACACTAGTTAATATCCTTATTCTTGGATATCTAAAGTTCAGATATTCTCCTAACAATAAATATAATTTTCAGATTTAGATTCTATCAGTTGGAAAGAAAGAATATAACTTGGATGTGGATCATTTAGGTGCTTTTTCAGGTATCTCAACTCTGTCAAAGTTCAATGCAACTTTGTGTTTTTTTTAAAATATAGAATCACAAACTGACTTACCTGAAAATGGGGAAATTATGCTTCAAAGCATCTTTCTTTGCATTTGGTACGGAATCTAGAAGGTAAAGGATTATTTTTTAGAAGATTTTAGTACATTTTAAAAGTTTTGGATTTTTGACAAAGTCGACACTGCCGGGGTCTAAATTCTTGACTGACTGAAAAAAAAAAAATATTTCAACTATGAATTTAAGCTTTAAATCATGTTTCTACCTCTAATTTAAAATTAGGGACCTTAAAAATAACCTTTTCTCTTTCAGTTTTGGATCACTACATACATTTAAATTTGGGGCTCTCAGAAATGTAACACTAGTTAATATCCTTATTCTTGGATATCTAAAGTTCAGATATTCTCCTAACAATAAATATAATTTTCAGATTTAGATTCTATCAGTTGGAAAGAAAGAATATAACTTGGATGTGGATCATTTAGGTGCTTTTTCAGCTATCTCAACTCTGTCAAAAGTTCAATGCAACTTTGTGTTTTTTTTCAATATAGAATCACAAACTGACTTACCTGAAAATGGGGAAATTATGCTTCAAAGCATCTTTCTTTGCATTTGGTACGGAATCTAGAAGGTAAAGGATTATTTTGAGAAGATTTTAGTACATTTTAAAAGTTTTGATTTTTTGACAAAGTCGACACTGCCGGGGTCTAAATTCTTGACTGACTCCAAAAAACTTTTTTTTTTAACTATGAATTTAAGCTTTAAATCATGTTTCTACCACTAGTTTACAATTAGGGACCTTAAAAATAACCTTTTCTCTTTCAGTTTCGGACCACTACATACATTTCAATTTGGGGCTCTCAGAAATGTAACACTAGTTAATATCCTTATTCTTGGATATCTAAAGTTCAGATATTCTCCTAACAATAAATATAATTTTCAGATTTAGATTCTATCAGTTGGAAAGAAAGAATGTAACTTGGATGTGGATCATTTAGGTGCTTTTTCAGCTATCTCAACTCTGTCAAAAGTTCAATGCAACTTTGTGTTTTTTTTCAATATAGAATCACAAACTGACTTACCTGAAAATGGGGAAATTATGCTTCAAAGCATCTTTCTTTGCATTTGGTACGGAATCTAGAAGGTAAAGGATTATTTTTTAGAAGATTTTAGTACATTTTAAAAGTTTTGATTTTTTGACAAAGTCAACACTGCCGGGGTCTAAATTCTTGACTGACTGAAAAAAAAAAAAATATTTCAACTATGAATTAAAGCTTTAAATCATGTTTCTACCTCTAATTTAAAATTAGGGACCTTAAAAATAACCTTTTCTCTTTCAGTTTTGGATCACTACATACATTTAAATTTGGGGCTCTCAGAAATGTAACACTAGTTAATATCCTTATTCTTGGATATCTAAAGTTCAGATATTTTCCTAACAATAAATATAATTTTCAGATTTAGATTCTATCAGTTGGAAAGAAAGAATATAACTTGGATGTGGATCATTTAGGTGCTTTTTCAGCTATCTCAACTCTGTCAAAAGTTCAATGCAACTTTGTGTTTTTTTTCAATATAGAATCACAAACTGACTTACCTGAAAATGGGGAAATTATGCTTCAAAGCATCTTTCTTTGCATTGGGTACGGAATCTAGAAGGTAAAGGATTGTTTTTGAGAAGATTTTAGTACATTTTAAAAGTTTAGATTTTTTGACAAAGTCTAAAGTCTTGACTGACTGAAAAAAAAATATTTTTTTTTCAACTATGAATTTAAGTTTTAAATCATGTTTCTACCACTAGTTTACAATTAGGGACCTTAAAAATAACCTTTTCTCTTTCAGTTTCGGACCACCACATACATTTCAATTTGGGGCTCTCAGAAATGTAACACTAGTTAATATCCTTATTCTTGGATATCTAAAGTTCAGATATTCTCCTAACAATAAATATAATTTTCAGATTTAGATTCTATCAGTTGGAAAGAAAGAATATAACTTGGATGTGGATCATTTAGGTGCTTTTTCAGGTATCTCAACTCTGTCAAAAGTTCAATGCAACTTTGTGTTTTTTTTTCAATATAGAATCACAAACTGACTTACCTGAAAATGGGGAAATTATGCTTCAAAGCATCTTTCTTTGCATTTGGTACGGAATCTAGAAGGTAAAGGATTATTTTTGAGAAGATTTTAGTACATTTTAAAAGTTTTGATTTTTTGACAAAGTCGACACTGCCGGGGTCTAAATTCTTGACTGACTGAAAAAAAAAAATTTTCAACTATGAATTTAAGCTTTAAATCATGTTTCTACCTCTAATTTAAAATTAGGGACCTTAAAAATAACCTTTTCTCTTTCAGTTTTGGATCACTACATACATTTAAATTTGGGGCTCTCAGAAATGTAACACTAGTTAATATCCTTATTCTTGGATATCTAAAGTTCAGATATTTTCCTAACAATAAATATAATTTTCAGATTTAGATTCTATCAGTTGGAAAGAAAGAATATAACTTGGATGTGGATCATTTAGGTGCTTTTTCAGCTATCTCAACTCTGTCAAAAGTTCAATGCAACTTTGTGTTTTTTTTCAATATAGAATCACAAACTGACTTACCTGAAAATGGGGAAATTATGCTTCAAAGCATCTTTCTTTGCATTTGGTACGGAATCTAGAAGGTAAAGGATTGTTTTTGAGAAGATTTTAGTACATTTTAAAAGTTTAGATTTTTTGACAAAGTCTAAAGTCTTGACTGACTGAAAAAAAAATATTTTTTTTCAACTATGAATTTAAGTTTTAAATCATGTTTCTACCACTAGTTTACAATTAGGGACCTTAAAAATAACCTTTTCTCTTTCAGTTTCGGACCACTACATACATTTCAATTTGGGGCTCTCAGAAATGTAACACTAGTTAATATCCTTATTCTTGGATATCTAAAGTTCAGATATTCTCCTAACAATAAATATAATTTTCAGATTTAGATTCTATCAGTTGGAAAGAAAGAATATAACTTGGATGTGGATCATTTAGGTGCTTTTTCAGCTATCTCAACTCTGTCAAAAGTTCAATGCAACTTTGTGTTTTTTTTTCAATATAGAATCACAAACTGACTTACCTGAAAATGGGGAAATTATGCTTCAAAGCATCTTTCTTTGCATTTGGTACGGAATCTGGAAGGTAAAGGATTATTTTTGAGAAGATTTTAGTACATTTTAAAAGTTTTGGATTTTTGACAAAGTCGACACTGCCGGGGTCTAAATTCTTGACTGACTGAAAAAAAAAAAATATTTCAACTATGAATTAAAGCTTTAAATCATGTTTCTACCTCTAATTTAAAATTAGGGACCTTAAAAATAACCTTTTCTCTTTCAGTTTTGGATCACTACATACATTTAAATTTGGGGCTCTCAGAAATGTAACACTAGTTAATATCCTTATTCTTGGATATCTAAAGTTCAGATATTTTCCTAACAATAAATATAATTTTCAGATTTAGATTCTATCAGTTGGAAAGAAAGAATATAACTTGGATGTGGATCATTTAGGTGCTTTTTCAGCTATCTCAACTCTGTCAAAAGTTCAATGCAACTTTGTGTTTTTTTTCAATATAGAATCACAAACTGACTTACCTGAAAATGGGGAAATTATGCTTCAAAGCATCTTTCTTTGCATTTGGTACGGAATCTAGAAGGTAAAGGATTATTTTTTAGAAGATTTTAGTACATTTTAAAAGTTTTGATTTTTTGACAAAGTCGACACTGCCGGGGTCTAAATTCTTGACTGACTGAAATTTTTTTTTTTTTCAACTATGAATTTAAGTTTTAAATCATGTTTCTACCACTAGTTTACAATTAGGGACCTTAAAAATAACCTTTTCTCTTTCAGTTTCGGACCACTACATACATTTCAATTTGGGGCTCTCAGAAATGTAACACTAGTTAATATCCTTATTCTTGGATATCTAAAGTTCAGATATTCTCCTAACAATAAATATAATTTTCAGATTTAGATTCTATCAGTTGGAAAGAAAGAATGTAACTTGGATGTGGATCATTTAGGTGCTTTTTCAGCTATCTCAACTCTGTCAAAAGTTCAATGCAACTTTGTGTTTTTTTTCAATATAGAATCACAAACTGACTTACCTGAAAATGGGGAAATTATGCTTCAAAGCATCTTTCTTTGCATTTGGTACGGAATCTAGAAGGTAAAGGATTATTTTTTAGAAGATTTTAGTACATTTTAAAAGTTTTGATTTTTTGACAAAGTCAACACTGCCGGGGTCTAAATTCTTGACTGACTGAAAAAAAAAAAAATATTTCAACTATGAATTAAAGCTTTAAATCATGTTTCTACCTCTAATTTAAAATTAGGGACCTTAAAAATAACCTTTTCTCTTTCAGTTTTGGATCACTACATACATTTAAATTTGGGGCTCTCAGAAATGTAACACTAGTTAATATCCTTATTCTTGGATATCTAAAGTTCAGATATTTTCCTAACAATAAATATAATTTTCAGATTTAGATTCTATCAGTTGGAAAGAAAGAATATAACTTGGATGTGGATCATTTAGGTGCTTTTTCAGCTATCTCAACTCTGTCAAAAGTTCAATGCAACTTTGTGTTTTTTTTCAATATAGAATCACAAACTGACTTACCTGAAAATGGGGAAATTATGCTTCAAAGCATCTTTCTTTGCATTTGGTACGGAATCTAGAAGGTAAAGGATTGTTTTTGAGAAGATTTTAGTACATTTTAAAAGTTTAGATTTTTTGACAAAGTCTAAAGTCTTGACTGACTGAAAAAAAAATATTTTTTTTCAACTATGAATTTAAGTTTTAAATCATGTTTCTACCACTAGTTTACAATTAGGGACCTTAAAAATAACCTTTTCTCTTTCAGTTTCGGACCACCACATACATTTCAATTTGGGGCTCTCAGAAATGTAACACTAGTTAATATCCTTATTCTTGGATATCTAAAGTTCAGATATTCTCCTAACAATAAATATAATTTTCAGATTTAGATTCTATCAGTTGGAAAGAAAGAATATAACTTGGATGTGGATCATTTAGGTGCTTTTTCAGGTATCTCAACTCTGTCAAAAGTTCAATGCAACTTTGTGTTTTTTTTTCAATATAGAATCACAAACTGACTTACCTGAAAATGGGGAAATTATGCTTCAAAGCATCTTTCTTTGCATTTGGTACGGAATCTAGAAGGTAAAGGATTATTTTTGAGAAGATTTTAGTACATTTTAAAAGTTTTGATTTTTTGACAAAGTCGACACTGCCGGGGTCTAAATTCTTGACTGACTGAAAAAAAAAAAATTTCAACTATGAATTAAAGCTTTAAATCATGTTTCTACCTCTAATTTAAAATTAGGGACCTTAAAAATAACCTTTTCTCTTTCAGTTTTGGATCACTACATACATTTAAATTTGGGGCTCTCAGAAATGTAACACTAGTTAATATCCTTATTCTTGGATATCTAAAGTTCAGATATTTTCCTAACAATAAATACAATTTTCAGATTTAGATTCTATCAGTTGGAAAGAAAGAATGTAACTTGGATGTGGATCATTTAGGTGCTTTTTCAGCTATCTCAACTCTGTCAAAAGTTCAATGCAACTTTGTGTTTTTTTTCAATATAGAATCACAAACTGACTTACCTGAAAATGGGGAAATTATGCTTCAAAGCATCTTTCTTTGCATTTGGTACGGAATCTAGAAGGTAAAGGATTGTTTTTGAGAAGATTTTAGTACATTTTAAAAGTTTAGATTTTTTGACAAAGTCTAAAGTCTTGACTGACTGAAAAAAAAAATATTTTTTTTCAACTATGAATTTAAGTTTTAAATCATGTTTCTACCACTAGTTTACAATTAGGGACCTTAAAAATAACCTTTTCTCTTTCAGTTTCGGACCACTACATACATTTCAATTTGGGGCTCTCAGAAATGTAACACTAGTTAATATTCTTATTCTTGGATATCTAAAGTTCAGATATTCTCCTAACAATAAATATAATTTTCAGATTTAGATTCTATCAGTTGGAAAGAAAGAATATAACTTGGATGTGGATCATTTAGGTGCTTTTTCAGGTATCTCAACTCTGTCAAAAGTTCAATGCAACTTTGTGTTTTTTTTTCAATATAGAATCACAAACTGACTTACCTGAAAATGGGGAAATTATGCTTCAAAGCATCTTTCTTTGCATTTGGTACGGAATCTAGAAGGTAAAGGATTATTTTTTAGAAGATTTTAGTACATTTTAAAAGTTTTGGATTTTTGACAAAGTCAACACTGCCGGGGTCTAAATTCTTGACTGACTGAAAAAAAAAAAATATTTCAACTATGAATTAAAGCTTTAAATCATGTTTCTACCTCTAATTTAAAATTAGGGACCTTAAAAATAACCTTTTCTCTTTCAGTTTTGGATCACTACATACATTTAAATTTGGGGCCTTCAGAAATGTAACACTAGTTAATATCCTTATTCTTGGATAACTAAAGTTCAGATATTTTCCTAACAATAAATATAATTTTCAGATTTAGATTCTATCAGTTGGAAAGAAAGAATATAACTTGGATGTGGATCATTTAGGTGCTTTTTCAGCTATCTCAACTCTGTCAAAAGTTCAATCCAACTTTGTGTTTTTTTTCAATATAGAATCACAAACTGACTTACCTGAAAATGGGGAAATTATGCTTCAAAGCATCTTTCTTTGCATTTGGTACGGAATCTAGAAGGTAAAGGATTATTTTTTAGAAGATTTTAGTACATTTTAAAAGTTTTGATTTTTTGACAAAGTCGACACTGCCGGGGTCTAAATTCTTGACTGACTGAAAAAAAAAAAAATATTTCAACTATGAATTAAAGCTTTAAATCATGTTTCTACCTCTAATTTAAAATTAGGGACCTTAAAAATAACCTTTTCTCTTTCAGTTTTGGATCACTACATACATTTAAATTTGGGGCTCTCAGAAATGTAACACTAGTTAATATCCTTATTCTTGGATATCTAAAGTTCAGATATTTTCCTAACAATAAATACAATTTTCAGATTTAGATTCTATCAGTTGGAAAGAAAGAATGTAACTTGGATGTGGATCATTTAGGTGCTTTTTCAGCTATCTCAACTCTGTCAAAAGTTCAATGCAACTTTGTGTTTTTTTTCAATATAGAATCACAAACTGACTTACCTGAAAATGGGGAAATTATGCTTCAAAGCATCTTTCTTTGCATTTGGTACGGAATCTAGAAGGTAAAGGATTATTTTTGAGAAGATTTTAGTACATTTTAAAAGTTTAGATTTTTTGACAAAGTCTAAATTCTTGACTGACTGAAAAAAAAATATTTTTTTTCAACTATGAATTTAAGTTTTAAATCATGTTTCTACCACTAGTTTACAATTAGGGACCTTAAAAATAACCTTTTCTCTTTCAGTTTCGGACCACTACATACATTTCAATTTGGGGCTCTCAGAAATGTAACACTAGTTAATATCCTTATTCTTGGATATCTAAAGTTCAGATATTCTCCTAACAATAAATATAATTTTCAGATTTAGATTCTATCAGTTGGAAAGAAAGAATATAACTTGGATGTGGATCATTTAGGTGCTTTTTCAGCTATCTCAACTCTGTCAAAAGTTCAATGCAACTTTGTGTTTTTTTTTCAATATAGAATCACAAACTGACTTACCTGAAAATGGGGAAATTATGCTTCAAAGCATCTTTCTTTGCATTTGGTACGGAATCTAGAAGGTAAAGGATTATTTTTTAGAAGATTTTAGTACATTTTAAAAGTTTTGGATTTTTGACAAAGTCAACACTGCCGGGGTCTAAATTCTTGACTGACTGAAAAAAAAAAAATATTTCAACTATGAATTTAAGCTTTAAATCATGTTTTTACCTCTAATTTAAAATTAGGGACCTTAAAAATAACCTTTTCTCTTTCAGTTTTGGATCACTACATACATTTAAATTTGGGGCTCTCAGAAATGTAACACTAGTTAATATCCTTATTCTTGGATATCTAAAGTTCAGATATTTTCCTAACAATAAATATAATTTTCAGATTTAGATTCTATCAGTTGGAAAGAAAGAATATAACTTGGATGTGGATCATTTAGGTGCTTTTTCAGCTATCTCAACTCTGTCAAAAGTTCAATCCAACTTTGTGTTTTTTTTCAATATAGAATCACAAACTGACTTACCTGAAAATGGGGAAATTATGCTTCAAAGCATCTTTCTTTGCATTTGGTACGGAATCTAGAAGGTAAAGGATTATTTTTTAGAAGATTTTAGTACATTTTAAAAGTTTTGATTTTTTGACAAAGTCGACACTGCCGGGGTCTAAATTCTTGACTGACTGAAAATTTTTTTTTTTTTTTCAACTATGAATTTAAGTTTTAAATCATGTTTCTACCACTAGTTTACAATTAGGGACCTTAAAAATAACCTTTTCTCTTTCAGTTTCGGACCACTACATACATTTCAATTTGGGGCTCTCAGAAATGTAACACTAGTTAATATCCTTATTCTTGGATATCTAAAGTTCAGATAGTCTCCTAACAATAAATATAATTTTCAGATTTAGATTCTATCAGTTGGAAAGAAAGAATGTAACTTGGATGTGGATCATTTAGGTGCTTTTTCAGCTATCTCAACTCTGTCAAAAGTTCAATGCAACTTTGTGTTTTTTTTCAATATAGAATCACAAACTGACTTACCTGAAAATGGGGAAATTATGCTTCAAAGCATCTTTCTTTGCATTTGGTACGGAATCTAGAAGGTAAAGGATTATTTTTTAGAAGATTGTAGTACATTTTAAAAGTTTTGGATTTTTGACAAAGTCAACACTGCCGGGGTCTAAATTCTTGACTGACTGAAAAAAAAAAAATATTTCAACTATGAATTTAAGCTTTCAATCATGTTTTTACCTCTAATTTAAAATTAGGGACCTTAAAAATAACCTTTTCTCTTTCAGTTTTGGATCACTACATACATTTAAATTTGGGGCTCTCAGAAATGTAACACTAGTTAATATCCTTATTCTTGGATATCTAAAGTTCAGATATTTTCCTAACAATAAATATAATTTTCAGATTTAGATTCTATCAGTTGGAAAGAAAGAATGTAACTTGGATGTGGATCATTTAGGTGCTTTTTCAGCTATCTCAACTCTGTCAAAAGTTCAATGCAACTTTGTGTTTTTTTTCAATATAGAATCACAAACTGACTTACCTGAAAATGGGGAAATTATGCTTCAAAGCATCTTTCTTTGCATTTGGTACGGAATCTAGAAGGTAAAGGATTGTTTTTGAGAAGATTTTAGTACATTTTAAAAGTTTAGATTTTTTGACAAAGTCTAAAGTCTTGACTGACTGAAAAAAAAATATTTTTTTTCAACTATGAATTTAAGTTTTAAATCATGTTTCTACCACTAGTTTACAATTAGGGACCTTAAAAATAACCTTTTCTCTTTCAGTTTCGGACCACTACATACATTTCAATTTGGGGCTCTCAGAAATGTAACACTAGTTAATATCCTTATTCTTGGATATCTAAAGTTCAGATATTCTCCTAACAATAAATATAATTTTCAGATTTAGATTCTATCAGTTGGAAAGAAAGAATATAACTTGGATGTGGATCATTTAGGTGCTTTTTCAGCTATCTCAACTCTGTCAAAAGTTCAATGCAACTTTGTGTTTTTTTTTCAATATAGAATCACAAACTGACTTACCTGAAAATGGGGAAATTATGCTTCAAAGCATCTTTCTTTGCATTTGGTACGGAATCTAGAAGGTAAAGGATTATTTTTTAGAAGATTTTAGTACATTTTAAAAGTTTTGGATTTTTGACAAAGTCAACACTGCCGGGGTCTAAATTCTTGACTGACTGAAAAAAAAAAAATATTTCAGCTATGAATTAAAGCTTTAAATCATGTTTCTACCTCTAATTTAAAATTAGGGACCTTAAAAATAACCTTTTCTCTTTCAGTTTTGGATCACTACATACATTTAAATTTGGGGCCTTCAGAAATGTAACACTAGTTAATATCCTTATTCTTGGATATCTAAAGTTCAGATATTTTCCTAACAATAAATATAATTTTCAGATTTAGATTCTATCAGTTGGAAAGAAAGAATATAACTTGGATGTGGATCATTTAGGTGCTTTTTCAGCTATCTCAACTCTGTCAAAAGTTCAATGCAACTTTGTGTTTTTTTTCAATATAGAATCACAAACTGACTTACCTGAAAATGGGGAAATTATGCTTCAAAGCATCTTTCTTTGCATTTGGTACAGAATCTAGAAGGTAAAGGATTATTTTTTAGAAGATTTTAGTACATTTTAAAAGTTTTGATTTTTTGACAAAGTCGACACTGCCGGGGTCTAAATTCTTGACTGACTGAAAATTTTTTTTTTTTTTTCAACTATGAATTTAAGTTTTAAATCATGTTTCTACCACTAGTTTACAATTAGGGACCTTAAAAATAACCTTTTCTCTTTCAGTTTCGGACCACTACATACATTTCAATTTGGGGCTCTCAGAAATGTAACACTAGTTAATATCCTTATTCTTGGATATCTAAAGTTCAGATATTCTCCTAACAATAAATATAATTTTCAGATTTAGATTCTATCAGTTGGAAAGAAAGAATATAACTTGGATGTGGATCATTTAGGTGCTTTTTCAGCTATCTCAACTCTGTCAAAAGTTCAATGCAACTTTGTGTTTTTTTTCAATATAGAATCACAAACTGACTTACCTGAAAATGGGGAAATTATGCTTCAAAGCATCTTTCTTTGCATTTGGTACGGAATCTAGAAGGTAAAGGATTATTTTTTAGAAGATTGTAGTACATTTTAAAAGTTTTGGATTTTTGACAAAGTCAACACTGCCGGGGTCTAAATTCTTGACTGACTGAAAAAAAAAAAATATTTCAACTATGAATTTAAGCTTTCAATCATGTTTTTACCTCTAATTTAAAATTAGGGACCTTAAAAATAACCTTTTCTCTTTCAGTTTTGGATCACTACATACATTTAAATTTGGGGCTCTCAGAAATGTAACACTAGTTAATATCCTTATTCTTGGATATCTAAAGTTCAGATATTTTCCTAACAATAAATACAATTTTCAGATTTAGATTCTATCAGTTGGAAAGAAAGAATATAACTTGGATGTGGATCATTTAGGTGCTTTTTCAGCTATCTCAACTCTGTCAAAAGTTCAATGCAACTTTGTGTTTTTTTTCAATATAGAATCACAAACTGACTTACCTGAAAATGGGGAAATTATGCTTCAAAGCATCTTTCTTTGCATTTGGTACGGAATCTGGAAGGTAAAGGATTATTTTTGAGTAGATTTTAGTACATTTTAAAAGTTTAGATTTTTTGACAAAGTCTAAATTCTTGACTGACTGAAAAAAAAAAATTTTTTTTCAACTATGAATTTAAGTTTTAAATCATGTTTCTACCACTAGTTTACAATTAGGGACCTTAAAAATAACCTTTTCTCTTTCAGTTTCGGACCACCACATACATTTCAATTTGGGGCTCTCAGAAATGTAACACTAGTTAATATCCTTATTCTTGGATATCTAAAGTTCAGATATTCTCCTAACAATAAATATAATTTTCAGATTTAGATTCTATCAGTTGGAAAGAAAGAATATAACTTGGATGTGGATCATTTAGGTGCTTTTTCAGCTATCTCAACTCTGTCAAAAGTTCAATGCAACTTTGTGTTTTTTTTTCAATATAGAATCACAAACTGACTTACCTGAAAATGGGGAAATTATGCTTCAAAGCATCTTTCTTTGCATTTGGTACGGAATCTGGAAGGTAAAGGATTATTTTTGAGAAGATTTTAGTACATTTTAAAAGTTTTGATTTTTTGACAAAGTCGACACTGCCGGGGTCTAAATTCTTGACTGACTGAAAAAAAAAAAAATATTTCAACTATGAATTAAAGCTTTAAATCATGTTTCTAACTCTAATTTAAAATTAGGGACCTTAAAAATAACCTTTTCTCTTTCAGTTTTGGATCACTACATACATTTAAATTTGGGGCTCTCAGAAATGTAACACTAGTTAATATCCTTATTCTTGGATATCTAAAGTTCAGATATTTTCCTAACAATAAATATAATTTTCAGATTTAGATTCTATCAGTTGGAAAGAAAGAATATAACTTGGATGTGGATCATTTAGGTGCTTTTTCAGCTATCTCAACTCTGTCAAAAGTTCAATGCAACTTTGTGTTTTTTTTCAATATAGAATCACAAACTGACTTACCTGAAAATGGGGAAATTATGCTTCAAAGCATCTTTCTTTGCATTTGGTACGGAATCTAGAAGGTAAAGGATTGTTTTTGAGAAGATTTTAGTACATTTTAAAAGTTTAGATTTTTTGACAAAGTCTAAATTCTTGACTGACTGAAAAAAAAAAATTTTTTTTCAACTATGAATTTAAGTTTTAAATCATGTTTCTACCACTAGTTTACAATTAGGGACCTTAAAAATAACCTTTTCTCTTTCAGTTTCGGACCACTACATACATTTCAATTTGGGGCTCTCAGAAATGTAACACTAGTTAATATCCTTATTCTTGGATATCTAAAGTTCAGATATTCTCCTAACAATAAATATAATTTTCAGATTTAGATTCTATCAGTTGGAAAGAAAGAATATAACTTGGATGTGGATCATTTAGGTGCTTTTTCAGGTATCTCAACTCTGTCAAAAGTTCAATGCAACTTTGTGTTTTTTTTTCAATATAGAATCACAAACTGACTTACCTGAAAATGGGGAAATTATGCTTCAAAGCATCTTTCTTTGCATTTGGTACGGAATCTAGAAGGTAAAGGATTATTTTTTAGAAGATTTTAGTACATTTTAAAAGTTTTGGATTTTTGACAAAGTCAACACTGCCGGGGTCTAAATTCTTGACTGACTGAAAAAAAAAAAATATTTCAACTATGAATTAAAGCTTTAAATCATGTTTCTACCTCTAATTTAAAATTAGGGACCTTAAAAATAACCTTTTCTCTTTCAGTTTTGGATCACTACATACATTTAAATTTGGGGCTCTCAGAAATGTAACACTAGTTAATATCCTTATTCTTGGATATCTAAAGTTCAGATATTTTCCTAACAATAAATATAATTTTCAGATTTAGATTCTATCAGTTGGAAAGAAAGAATATAACTTGGATGTGGATCATTTAGGTGCTTTTTCAGCTATCTCAACTCTGTCAAAAGTTCAATGCAACTTTGTGTTTTTTTTCAATATAGAATCACAAACTGACTTACCTGAAAATGGGGAAATTATGCTTCAAAGCATCTTTCTTTGCATTTGGTACGGAATCTAGAAGGTAAAGGATTATTTTTTAGAAGATTTTAGTACATTTTAAAAGTTTTGATTTTTTGACAAAGTCGACACTGCCGGGGTCTAAATTCTTGACTGACTGAAAAAATTTTTTTTTTTTTCAACTATGAATTTAAGTTTTAAATCATGTTTCTACCACTAGTTTACAATTAGGGACCTTAAAAATAACCTTTTCTCTTTCAGTTTCGGACCACTACATACATTTCAATTTGGGGCTCTCAGAAATGTAACACTAGTTAATATCCTTATTCTTGGATATCTAAAGTTCAGATATTCTCCTAACAATAAATATAATTTTCAGATTTAGATTCTATCAGTTGGAAAGAAAGAATATAACTTGGATGTGGATCATTTAGGTGCTTTTTCAGCTATCTCAACTCTGTCAAAAGTTCAATGCAACTTTGTGTTTTTTTTCAATATAGAATCACAAACTGACTTACCTGAAAATGGGGAAATTATGCTTCAAAGCATCTTTCTTTGCATTTGGTACGGAATCTGGAAGGTAAAGGATTATTTTTGAGAAGATTTTAGTACATTTTAAAAGTTTAGATTTTTTGACAAAGTCTAAATTCTTGACTGACTGAAAAAAAAATATTTTTTTTCAACTATGAATTTAAGTTTTAAATCATGTTTCTACCACTAGTTTACAATTAGGGACCTTAAAAATAACCTTTTCTCTTTCAGTTTCGGACCACTACATACATTTCAATTTGGGGCTCTCAGAAATGTAACACTAGTTAATATCCTTATTCTTGGATATCTAAAGTTCAGATATTCTCCTAACAATAAATATAATTTTCAGATTTAGATTCTATCAGTTGGAAAGAAAGAATATAACTTGGATGTGGATCATTTAGGTGCTTTTTCAGCTATCTCAACTCTGTCAAAAGTTCAATGCAACTTTGTGTTTTTTTTTCAATATAGAATCACAAACTGACTTACCTGAAAATGGGGAAATTATGCTTCAAAGCATCTTTCTTTGCATTTGGTACGGAATCTAGAAGGTAAAGGATTATTTTTGAGAAGATTTTAGTACATTTTAAAAGTTTTGATTTTTTGACAAAGTCGACACTGCCGGGGTCTAAATTCTTGACTGACTGAAAAAAAAAAATTTTCAACTATGAATTAAAGCTTTAAATCATGTTTCTACCTCTAATTTAAAATTAGGGACCTTAAAAATAACCTTTTCTCTTTCAGTTTTGGATCACTACATACATTTAAATTTGGGGCTCTCAGAAATGTAACACTAGTTAATATCCTTATTCTTGGATATCTAAAGTTCAGATATTCTCCTAACAATAAATATAATTTTCAGATTTAGATTCTATCAGTTGGAAAGAAAGAATATAACTTGGATGTGGATCATTTAGGTGCTTTTTCAGCTATCTCAACTCTGTCAAAAGTTCAATGCAACTTTGTGTTTTTTTTCAATATAGAATCACAAACTGACTTACCTGAAAATGGGGAAATTATGCTTCAAAGCATCTTTCTTTGCATTTGGTACGGAATCTAGAAGGTAAAGGATTATTTTTGAGAAGATTTTAGTACATTTTAAAATTTTTGATTTTTTGACAAAGTCTAAATTCTTGACTGACTGAAAAAAAAATATTTTTTTTCAACTATGAATTTAAGTTTTAAATCATGTTTCTACCACTAGTTTACAATTAGGGACCTTAAAAATAACCTTTTCTCTTTCAGTTTCGGACCACTACATACATTTCAATTTGGGGCTCTCAGAAATGTAACACTAGTTAATATCCTTATTCTTGGATATCTAAAGTTCAGATATTCTCCTAACAATAAATATAATTTTCAGATTTAGATTCTATCAGTTGGAAAGAAAGAATATAACTTGGATGTGGATCATTTAGGTGCTTTTTCAGCTATCTCAACTCTGTCAAAAGTTCAATGCAACTTTGTGTTTTTTTTTCAATATAGAATCACAAACTGACTTACCTGAAAATGGGGAAATTATGCTTCAAAGCATCTTTCTTTGCATTTGGTACGGAATCTAGAAGGTAAAGGATTATTTTTTAGAAGATTTTAGTACATTTTAAAAGTTTTGGATTTTTGACAAAGTCGACACTGCCGGGGTCTAAATTCTTGACTGACTGAAAAAAAAAAAATATTTCAACTATGAATTAAAGCTTTAAATCATGTTTCTACCTCTAATTTAAAATTAGGGACCTTAAAAATAACCTTTTCTCTTTCAGTTTTGGATCACTACATACATTTAAATTTGGGGCTCTCAGAAATGTAACACTAGTTAATATCCTTATTCTTGGATATCTAAAGTTCAGATATTCTCCTAACAATAAATATAATTTTCAGATTTAGATTCTATCAGTTGGAAAGAAAGAATATAACTTGGATGTGGATCATTTAGGTGCTTTTTCAGCTATCTCAACTCTGTCAAAAGTTCAATGCAACTTTGTGTTTTTTTTCAATATAGAATCACAAACTGACTTACCTGAAAATGGGGAAATTATGCTTCAAAGCATCTTTCTTTGCATTTGGTACAGAATCTAGAAGGTAAAGGATTATTTTTTAGAAGATTTTAGTACATTTTAAAAGTTTTGATTTTTTGACAAAGTCGACACTGCCGGGGTCTAAATTCTTGACTGACTGAAAAAAAAAAAATATTTCAACTATGAATTTAAGCTTTAAATCATGTTTTTACCTCTAATTTAAAATTAGGGACCTTAAAAATAACCTTTTCTCTTTCAGTTTTGGATCACTACATACATTTAAATTTGGGGCTCTCAGAAATGTAACACTAGTTAATATCCTTATTCTTGGATATCTAAAGTTCAGATATTTTCCTAACAATAAATATAATTTTCAGATTTAGATTCTATCAGTTGGAAAGAAAGAATGTAACTTGGATGTGGATCATTTAGGTGCTTTTTCAGCTATCTCAACTCTGTCAAAAGTTCAATGCAACTTTGTGTTTTTTTTCAATATAGAATCACAAACTGACTTACCTGAAAATGGGGAAATTATGCTTCAAAGCATCTTTCTTTGCATTTGGTACGGAATCTAGAAGGTAAAGGATTATTTTTGAGAAGATTTTAGAACATTTTAAAAGTTTAGATTTTTTGACAAAGTCTAAATTCTTGACTGACTGAAAAAAAAATATTTTTTTTCAACTATGAATTTAAGTTTTAAATCATGTTTCTACCACTAGTTTACAATTAGGGACCTTAAAAATAACCTTTTCTCTTTCAGTTTCGGACCACTACATACATTTCAATTTGGGGCTCTCAGAAATGTAACACTAGTTAATATCCTTATTCTTGGATATCTAAAGTTCAGATATTCTCCTAACAATAAATATAATTTTCAGATTTAGATTCTATCAGTTGGAAAGAAAGAATATAACTTGGATGTGGATCATTTAGGTGCTTTTTCAGCTATCTCAACTCTGTCAAAAGTTCAATGCAACTTTGTGTTTTTTTTTCAATATAGAATCACAAACTGACTTACCTGAAAATGGGGAAATTATGCTTCAAAGCATCTTTCTTTGCATTTGGTACGGAATCTAGAAGGTAAAGGATTATTTTTTAGAAGATTTTAGTACATTTTAAAAGTTTTGGATTTTTGACAAAGTCAACACTGCCGGGGTCTAAATTCTTGACTGACTGAAAAAAAAAAAATATTTCAACTATGAATTTAAGCTTTAAATCATGTTTCTACCTCTAATTTAAAATTAGGGACCTTAAAAATAACCTTTTCTCTTTCAGTTTTGGATCACTACATACATTTAAATTTGGAGCTCTCAGAAATGTAACACTAGTTAATATCCTTATTCTTGGATATCTAAAGTTCAGATATTTTCCTAACAATAAATATAATTTTCAGATTTAGATTCTATCAGTTGGAAAGAAAGAATATAACTTGGATGTGGATCATTTAGGTGCTTTTTCAGCTATCTCAACTCTGTCAAAAGTTCAATGCAACTTTGTGTTTTTTTTCAATATAGAATCACAAACTGACTTACCTGAAAATGGGGAAATTATGCTTCAAAGCATCTTTCTTTGCATTTGGTACGGAATCTAGAAGGTAAAGGATTATTTTTTAGAAGATTTTAGTACATTTTAAAAGTTTTGATTTTTTGACAAAGTCGACACTGCCGGGGTCTAAATTCTTGACTGACTGAAAAAATTTTTTTTTTTTTCAACTATGAATTTAAGTTTTAAATCCTGTTTCTACCACTAGTTTACAATTAGGGACCTTAAAAATAACCTTTTCTCTTTCAGTTTCGGACCACTACATACATTTCAATTTGGGGCTCTCAGAAATGTAACACTAGTTAATATCCTTATTCTTGGATATCTAAAGTTCAGATATTCTCCTAACAATAAATATAATTTTCAGATTTAGATTCTATCAGTTGGAAAGAAAGAATGTAACTTGGATGTGGATCATTTAGGTGCTTTTTCAGCTATCTCAACTCTGTCAAAAGTTCAATGCAACTTTGTGTTTTTTTTCAATATAGAATCACAAACTGACTTACCTGAAAATGGGGAAATTATGCTTCAAAGCATCTTTCTTTGCATTTGGTACGGAATCTGGAAGGTAAAGGATTATTTTTGAGAAGATTTTAGTACATTTTAAAAGTTTTGATTTTTTGACAAAGTCTAAATTCTTGACTGACTGAAAAAAAAATATTTTTTTTCAACTATGAATTTAAGTTTTAAATCATGTTTCTACCACTAGTTTACAATTAGGGACCTTAAAAATAACCTTTTCTCTTTCAGTTTCGGACCACTACATACATTTCAATTTGGGGCTCTCAGAAATGTAACACTAGTTAATATCCTTATTCTTGGATATCTAAAGTTCAGATATTCTCCTAACAATAAATATAATTTTCAGATTTAGATTCTATCAGTTGGAAAGAAAGAATATAACTTGGATGTGGATCATTTAGGTGCTTTTTCAGGTATCTCAACTCTGTCAAAAGTTCAATGCAACTTTGTGTTTTTTTTTCAATATAGAATCACAAACTGACTTACCTGAAAATGGGGAAATTATGCTTCAAAGCATCTTTCTTTGCATTTGGTACGGAATCTAGAAGGTAAAGGATTATTTTTGAGAAGATTTTAGTACATTTTAAAAGTTTTGATTTTTTGACAAAGTCGACACTGCCGGGGTCTAAATTCTTGACTGACTGAAAAAAAAAAAATTTCAACTATGAATTAAAGCTTTAAATCATGTTTCTACCTCTAATTTAAAATTAGGGACCTTAAAAATAACCTTTTCTCTTTCAGTTTTGGATCACTACATACATTTAAATTTGGGGCTCTCAGAAATGTAACACTAGTTAATATCCTTATTCTTGGATATCTAAAGTTCAGATATTCTCCTAACAATAAATATAATTTTCAGATTTAGATTCTATCAGTTGGAAAGAAAGAATATAACTTGGATGTGGATCATTTAGGTGCTTTTTCAGCTATCTCAACTCTGTCAAAAGTTCAATGCAACTTTGTGTTTTTTTTCAATATAGAATCACAAACTGACTTACCTGAAAATGGGGAAATTATGCTTCAAAGCATCTTTCTTTGCATTTGGTACGGAATCTAGAAGGTAAAGGATTATTTTTGAGAAGATTTTAGTACATTTTAAAATTTTTGATTTTTTGACAAAGTCTAAATTCTTGACTGACTGAAAAAAAAATATTTTTTTTCAACTATGAATTTAAGTTTTAAATCATGTTTCTACCACTAGTTTACAATTAGGGACCTTAAAAATAACCTTTTCTCTTTCAGTTTCGGACCACTACATACATTTCAATTTGGGGCTCTCAGAAATGTAACACTAGTTAATATCCTTATTCTTGGATATCTAAAGTTCAGATATTCTCCTAACAATAAATATAATTTTCAGATTTAGATTCTATCAGTTGGAAAGAAAGAATATAACTTGGATGTGGATCATTTAGGTGCTTTTTCAGCTATCTCAACTCTGTCAAAAGTTCAATGCAACTTTGTGTTTTTTTTTCAATATAGAATCACAAACTGACTTACCTGAAAATGGGGAAATTATGCTTCAAAGCATCTTTCTTTGCATTTGGTACGGAATCTAGAAGGTAAAGGATTATTTTTTAGAAGATTTTAGTACATTTTAAAAGTTTTGGATTTTTGACAAAGTCAACACTGCCGGGGTCTAAATTCTTGACTGACTGAAAAAAAAAAAATATTTCAACTATGAATTAAAGCTTTAAATCATGTTTCTACCTCTAATTTAAAATTAGGGACCTTAAAAATAACCTTTTCTCTTTCAGTTTTGGATCACTACATACATTTAAATTTGGGGCTCTCAGAAATGTAACACTAGTTAATATCCTTATTCTTGGATATCTAAAGTTCAGATATTCTCCTAACAATAAATATAATTTTCAGATTTAGATTCTATCAGTTGGAAAGAAAGAATATAACTTGGATGTGGATCATTTAGGTGCTTTTTCAGCTATCTCAACTCTGTCAAAAGTTCAATGCAACTTTGTGTTTTTTTTCAATATAGAATCACAAACTGACTTACCTGAAAATGGGGAAATTATGCTTCAAAGCATCTTTCTTTGCATTTGGTACAGAATCTAGAAGGTAAAGGATTATTTTTTAGAAGATTTTAGTACATTTTAAAAGTTTTGATTTTTTGACAAAGTCGACACTGCCGGGGTCTAAATTCTTGACTGACTGAAAAAATTTTTTTTTTTTTCAACTATGAATTTAAGTTTTAAATCCTGTTTCTACCACTAGTTTACAATTAGGGACCTTAAAAATAACCTTTTCTCTTTCAGTTTCGGACCACTACATACATTTAAATTTGGGGCTCTCAGAAATGTAACACTAGTTAATATCCTTATTCTTGGATATCTAAAGTTCAGATATTCTCCTAACAATAAATATAATTTTCAGATTTAGATTCTATCAGTTGGAAAGAAAGAATATAACTTGGATGTGGATCATTTAGGTGCTTTTTCAGCTATCTCAACTCTGTCAAAAGTTCAATGCAACTTTGTGTTTTTTTTCAATATAGAATCACAAACTGACTTACCTGAAAATGGGGAAATTATGCTTCAAAGCATCTTTCTTTGCATTTGGTACGGAATCTGGAAGGTAAAGGATTATTTTTGAGAAGATTTTAGTACATTTTAAAAGTTTTGATTTTTTGACAAAGTCTAAATTCTTGACTGACTGAAAAAAAAAAATTTTTTTTCAACTATGAATTTAAGTTTTAAATCATGTTTCTACCACTAGTTTACAATTAGGGACCTTAAAAATAACCTTTTCTCTTTCAGTTTCGGACCACCACATACATTTCAATTTGGGGCTCTCAGAAATGTAACACTAGTTAATATCCTTATTCTTGGATATCTAAAGTTCAGATATTCTCCTAACAATAAATATAATTTTCAGATTTAGATTCTATCAGTTGGAAAGAAAGAATATAACTTGGATGTGGATCATTTAGGTGCTTTTTCAGCTATCTCAACTCTGTCAAAAGTTCAATGCAACTTTGTGTTTTTTTTTCAATATAGAATCACAAACTGACTTACCTGAAAATGGGGAAATTATGCTTCAAAGCATCTTTCTTTGCATTTGGTACGGAATCTAGAAGGTAAAGGATTATTTTTGAGAAGATTTTAGTACATTTTAAAAGTTTTGATTTTTTGACAAAGTCGACACTGCCGGGGTCTAAATTCTTGACTGACTGAAAAAAAAAAAAATATTTCAACTATGAATTAAAGCTTTAAATCATGTTTCTACCTCTAATTTAAAATTAGGGACCTTAAAAATAACCTTTTCTCTTTCAGTTTTGGATCACTACATACATTTAAATTTGGGGCTCTCAGAAATGTAACACTAGTTAATATCCTTATTCTTGGATATCTAAAGTTCAGATATTTTCCTAACAATAAATATAATTTTCAGATTTAGATTCTATCAGTTGGAAAGAAAGAATATAACTTGGATGTGGATCATTTAGGTGCTTTTTCAGCTATCTCAACTCTGTCAAAAGTTCAATGCAACTTTGTGTTTTTTTTCAATATAGAATCACAAACTGACTTACCTGAAAATGGGGAAATTATGCTTCAAAGCATCTTTCTTTGCATTTGGTACGGAATCTAGAAGGTAAAGGATTATTTTTGAGAAGATTTTAGTACATTTTAAAAGTTTAGATTTTTTGACAAAGTCTAAATTCTTGACTGACTGAAAAAAAAATATTTTTTTTCAACTATGAATTTAAGTTTTAAATCATGTTTCTACCACTAGTTTACAATTAGGGACCTTAAAAATAACCTTTTCTCTTTCAGTTTCGGACCACTACATACATTTCAATTTGGGGCTCTCAGAAATGTAACACTAGTTAATATCCTTATTCTTGGATATCTAAAGTTCAGATATTCTCCTAACAATAAATATAATTTTCAGATTTAGATTCTATCAGTTGGAAAGAAAGAATATAACTTGGATGTGGATCATTTAGGTGCTTTTTCAGCTATCTCAACTCTGTCAAAAGTTCAATGCAACTTTGTGTTTTTTTTTCAATATAGAATCACAAACTGACTTACCTGAAAATGGGGAAATTATGCTTCAAAGCATCTTTCTTTGCATTTGGTACGGAATCTAGAAGGTAAAGGATTATTTTTTAGAAGATTTTAGTACATTTTAAAAGTTTTGGATTTTTGACAAAGTCGACACTGCCGGGGTCTAAATTCTTGACTGACTGAAAAAAAAAAAATATTTCAACTATGAATTTAAGCTTTAAATCATGTTTCTACCTCTAATTTAAAATTAGGGACCTTAAAAATAACCTTTTCTCTTTCAGTTTTGGATCACTACATACATTTAAATTTGGGGCTCTCAGAAATGTAACACTAGTTAATATCCTTATTCTTGGATAACTAAAGTTCAGATATTTTCCTAACAATAAATATAATTTTCAGATTTAGATTCTATCAGTTGGAAAGAAAGAATATAACTTGGATGTGGATCATTTAGGTGCTTTTTCAGCTATCTCAACTCTGTCAAAAGTTCAATGCAACTTTGTGTTTTTTTTCAATATAGAATCACAAACTGACTTACCTGAAAATGGGGAAATTATGCTTCAAAGCATCTTTCTTTGCATTTGGTACAGAATCTAGAAGGTAAAGGATTATTTTTTAGAAGATTTTAGTACATTTTAAAAGTTTTGATTTTTTGACAAAGTCGACACTGCCGGGGTCTAAATTCTTGACTGACTGAAAAAAAAAAAATATTTCAACTATGAATTTAAGCTTTCAATCATGTTTTTACCTCTAATTTAAAATTAGGGACCTTAAAAATAACCTTTTCTCTTTCAGTTTTGGATCACTACATACATTTAAATTTGGGGCTCTCAGAAATGTAACACTAGTTAATATCCTTATTCTTGGATATCTAAAGTTCAGATATTTTCCTAACAATAAATACAATTTTCAGATTTAGATTCTATCAGTTGGAAAGAAAGAATGTAACTTGGATGTGGATCATTTAGGTGCTTTTTCAGCTATCTCAACTCTGTCAAAAGTTCAATGCAACTTTGTGTTTTTTTTCAATATAGAATCACAAACTGACTTACCTGAAAATGGGGAAATTATGCTTCAAAGCATCTTTCTTTGCATTTGGTACGGAATCTAGAAGGTAAAGGATTATTTTTGAGAAGATTTTAGTACATTTTAAAAGTTTAGATTTTTTGACAAAGTCTAAATTCTTGACTGACTGAAAAAAAAATATTTTTTTTCAACTATGAATTTAAGTTTTAAATCATGTTTCTACCACTAGTTTACAATTAGGGACCTTAAAAATAACCTTTTCTCTTTCAGTTTCGGACCACTACATACATTTCAATTTGGGGCTCTCAGAAATGTAACACTAGTTAATATCCTTATTCTTGGATATCTAAAGTTCAGATATTCTCCTAACAATAAATATAATTTTCAGATTTAGATTCTATCAGTTGGAAAGAAAGAATATAACTTGGATGTGGATCATTTAGGTGCTTTTTCAGCTATCTCAACTCTGTCAAAAGTTCAATGCAACTTTGTGTTTTTTTTTCAATATAGAATCACAAACTGACTTACCTGAAAATGGGGAAATTATGCTTCAAAGCATCTTTCTTTGCATTTGGTACGGAATCTAGAAGGTAAAGGATTATTTTTTAGAAGATTTTAGTACATTTTAAAAGTTTTGGATTTTTGACAAAGTCAACACTGCCGGGGTCTAAATTCTTGACTGACTAAAAAAAAAAAAAATATTTCAACTATGAATTAAAGCTTTAAATCATGTTTCTACCTCTAATTTAAAATTAGGGACCTTAAAAATAACCTTTTCTCTTTCAGTTTTGGATCACTACATACATTTAAATTTGGGGCCTTCAGAAATGTAACACTAGTTAATATCCTTATTCTTGGATAACTAAAGTTCAGATATTTTCCTAACAATAAATATAATTTTCAGATTTAGATTCTATCAGTTGGAAAGAAAGAATATAACTTGGATGTGGATCATTTAGGTGCTTTTTCAGCTATCTCAACTCTGTCAAAAGTTCAATCCAACTTTGTGTTTTTTTTCAATATAGAATCACAAACTGACTTACCTGAAAATGGGGAAATTATGCTTCAAAGCATCTTTCTTTGCATTTGGTACGGAATCTAGAAGGTAAAGGATTATTTTTTAGAAGATTTTAGTACATTTTAAAAGTTTTGATTTTTTGACAAAGTCGACACTGCCGGGGTCTAAATTCTTGATTGACTGAAAAAAATTTTTTTTTTTATAACTATGAATTTAAGTTTTAAATCATGTTTCTACCACTAGTTTACAATTAGGGACCTTAAAAATAACCTTTTCTCTTTCAGTTTCGGACCACTACATACATTTCAATTTGGGGCTCTCAGAAATGTAACACTAGTTAATATCCTTTGTGATCGTTTGCCCCTTAGATGATATGACAAGCAAGTGGAGTATGGAGTTCTTGACAGGAGTGACGGAGTTAAAACTTCTGAAGAACTCCTAATTGGTGCAATTTCCTTTTAAAAGCCTGGAAAGCAGACATGGAAGGGGGGGTGTGGCTGGCTAGACTCTGGGCAGGTTGTGTGCTGCTGGCAGAAGAAAGCCACAGAGTGGAGGCTGATCCTGTGTGGAGTTACAGTGAGTTTTGAAACAAGC
This sequence comes from Discoglossus pictus, assembly GCA_027410445.1. NCBI lineage: Eukaryota > Metazoa > Chordata > Amphibia > Anura > Alytidae > Discoglossus > Discoglossus pictus. The sequence continues at coordinate 42,839,592 of CM050174.1, forward strand.
CTGTAAGAGTTTACCTGATTTACTGTGGCTGCGAGTATTGGACAACAGTAAGAAGTGTGTGCTGTTTGCAGTCGCAGGACGAATTGAGCTGGAAGAGTGACTACAGACTCAGGAGGTGAAAGTACAAGGAAGCCAAGTAAGTGAAGGGATTATTGAAGATCCCCTGCAGTTAGGCCCTGTTTGGCCTAGCAGAGGGAGGCCAGTGAGTGAAGGCCTCAGTCTGAAGCAAGCTAAGAAGGACGCTTGTAGCTATCTGCCATTGAGAGGAACCCAGTACTTTTACGTAGTCTGCTGGAAGCAGAAATTGTACCAGGCTGAGAGGAGCCTGAAAGTTTACAGTCAGGAGTAAAAAGGCTGTTTGGTTTGCTGACAGAGGCCCCGAATGAAGGTTCCAAGACCTTTTATGCCCCAGGGAAGAGACTGAGAGATTAACGAGGGAAGTTAACACAAGTTATTGTTGTGATATCCAAGGGTCCCTGGGGTGAAGCATACGGGAGAGACAGGCGGGCCCGATGCTTTATCCCGCGGCTACAAAGATAAAGACGCGGAAAAGACTATTTGTATCCTGGCCACAAGGTGGCACTCTCACAAGTCTAAGAGACTATTTGTATCCTGGCCACAAGGTGGCACTCTCACAAGTCTAAGAGACTATTTGTATCCTGGCCACAAGGTGGCACTCTCCCACCTCGCAGAGACTGTTAAACTTATAATTTTTTTGGTGCAGAGAAGCTGCCCGGGTATAGTCAAGGTGTCCCTGCATGTTAGTCAGCATGTTTACGTAGATGTTTTTTTTCGTTATTTTAAGCAGAGCTACTGCTTCAGTTGTTACTTTCTTTTGCAAATAAACCAATTTGCTGCATTTCAAGCAAGTATCAGTCTCTTCTTCAAGTAACCACCGATTTACACGACCATCCTGGTCACACCTTATTCTTGGATATCTAAAGTTCAGATATTCTCCTAACAATAAAGATAATTTTAAGATTTAGTTTCTATCAGTTGGAAAGAAAGAATATAACTTGGATGTGGATCATTTAGGTGCTTTTTCAGCTATCTCAACTCTGTAAAAAGTTCAATGCAACTTTGTGTTTTTTTTCAATATAGAATCACAAACTGACTTACCTAGGCCTAGGCAAGAAGGCAATTATTTACCCAGAAGGAGGATATACATGAGTGAAGCAATCTGCAAAGTACTGTGTACCTTCAAGAAATATGGAATAAGAAAGGACACTGGTATCGTATAGTCTATATTTCTATAGATATTTCTACAGCTACTGACTCTGTCTCTTTTGCATTTTTGCATTATTTTTTTTTATTTTATTTTTTTAATATATTAATATTTTATTGTTGTAGAAAGGTATAAATAACATACACTTCGTAAAAAGACATATCTTCTACCCAACCGTTGGGAGAATTGCACATCAACATGAGGAAAGGAACAATATACCAAAGCAAGTAGTAAATACAACTTATCAATTGGATAAGGAAATACAACAAAATACTAGAACCCCAAACCTCTTATCTTCACTGTATATTTTAAGGTAAAACCAAAATATTACATTAAGAGGCACAAAAGTACAAGACATAGCATCATTCTGATTAACACATGTTATTGTTATCATTCTATCTTTTATTTCCTTTTCCTTTCCCTCTTCTTTTACCCTAGTTTTATTTCGTTTTACTAAGGCCTACCATCTCTTTTGGGTCCTTTACACCATTACGTTCATTAGAGAAAGAGTTGAACTACAATATCCCAACGGTAACCCAATAATATACCAAACTACTATATTAAAATATACATTCAAAATAAACACACCTCCAATCACACTTCTTCCATTCATGGCTTGAGGCTCGGGATTAGCTAGGACAGGGAAGTCAGGGGAGTAGACCAGGGCTGAGAGGCCAGAATGACCTAGGTCAAATCAACAGCTTCCTTAATTACGTATTGAGGGAGTACTTATCCCATAGGGACCAGGATAAACTACTTTGTTTTGTTACACCCAGGTCGGTAAAGTTTAGTTCCAATAAGCGATTTTTATCCACTTTTCTTTTAACCTCGTTCCAAGACGGAACATCTTTCTGCTTCCACTTGGAGGCTATTAATGATTTAGCTACCATCAAGATCTGTAGCATCTGGGCTTTAACTTTTAGAGGTAGTGGAGGGAAAATGTGGAATAAAATTATTTCTGGGTGTGGACTCAATTCTACCTCACATACCATAGTCAAATGGAAAAAAACCTCTGCCCAGAATTATTTGATATATGGGCATTGCCTCCAAATATGCCGGGAAGAGCCTATCCCACTACATTTACGCCAACAATACTTCTCATGATCTAACCCCACCAATCCTTGCCATCCATCGTAAAATGCCACCTATTGCAGATTTTAAAATGGAGTTCTCTATAAGAGGGATATTTAACAAATCTATCCGTAATTTCATATGATCTATACCAATCTTCTATGGTCCATTTACACTCCAGTTCATCTTCCCAATCCTGCAAACACTTAGATTTATACTCCATTTGTGGCCTTCTAATGATATCGTAACATTTTGAAATAATATGAATTTTAGATTCCGCCATGATCAATTTTTCCAGTTGGGTTAAGTCTCTTAATCTAGTCAAATAAAACTCTGACTTTTTGAGAGCTTTTTCCAGTGAGAGAGATTCTAACCATGAAATCTTTAGTTGAGGGGCTTTAGTTTTAATATTCTCCAGTGAAAAGGTATTACCAGGGAACAATTCTAACAGCAGGTTAAAACCTGCTTTAGCTATCCTCCTTAAGGTCGGAGATTCAATATGTGATGCTAGATCTAGTAACAGAGTAATTGGTGAGGGAAACGAAATCAAATTATATTTACCATTCAATTTGTTCCATATATTCCCATTCCCTCTAACCATAGTTTCATCCTGTTTCAAATATTTAAAGTTAATCTTTTTTAAAAATAAGAGAATTTTAATATTCTTTAAACCTGTTAGCTCTTGTTCAATTTGAACCCAATTAATATCATTTATGGGGTCTAGCCATTCCAACATATTTGCCACTAATATAGCTTCCTGGTATTCCTTAAGTAATGGATAAGCCAAGCCACCATGTTTAAATTTCCCTCCCATTCTTGATTTTTTTATTCTTATTTTTTTCCCTTTGTGAATGAAATTATCAATTTTATTTTGTAGTTGGCTTAGCAAATATGTAGGAATTCGGCAGGGGATATTCCGTAGGATATAGGTTATTTTTGGTAGTATTATCATTTTTATGGCGATAAGTCTGCCGGACCAAGATATATTTAAGCCAGACCAAGCATTAATCTTTTCTATAACCTTTTTATACACTTTTTTATAATTAGTTATTATTGTCTGCTTCAAATTTGTCTCCAATATTATCCCCAAATGTTTCAAGGAATTTTGCCATATAAGAGGGAATACTTGTTTTAATTTGAGTAACGTTTCATAAGAGATATTGATAGACATGGCTTCTGATTTGCAAATATTTAGCTTAAAATTTGATATTTTACTATACTCCTCTATCAGTTGGAACAGAGATCCGAGAGAGGCTAACGGATTTTCCAGTGCAACAAGAATGTCATCCGCAAAAGCAGATATTTTATGTTCCATAGCTCCCACCTGTATGCCTTGCACCTCCTTCGCATTCCTTATCAATATTATTAAAGGTTCAATAAACAAAGCAAAGATAGCAGGCGATAAGGGACACCCTTGACGTGTCCCATTTGACATAGGAAAACTAAATGAACTGTATCCTGGCCCCACTACTTTTGCTTTGGGGTCAGTGTATAGGGCCCAGATGGCTTTAGAACCAAAGTCCCCCAACCCATATCTGTCAAACAGTACTTCCAGGAACTCCCACCCAACCCTATCAAAAGCCTTCTCTGCGTCTAATGATAAGAGGACGGTGGGAGCTCCCTTCCGATTAGCATAAGAGATCAAATTGACCATTCTCTTAACATTGTCAGAACCTTGCCTCCCTCTAATGAAGCCTTTTTGATCTAAAGAAATAAGTCCCCCTAAAATTGCATTCAGCCTAATAGCTAAAATTTTTGCATAGATTTTAATATCAGTGTTCAATAAAGAGATCGGGCGAAAATCCTTACAAGATGGTTCTTTATGGTCATCTTTAGGGATTGTTATAACCGAGGCCTCCAACATTTCTTTCGGTGCGCACCCTGAAGTCATAATTTCATTCAAAGCGTTCTTAAGAGGGATTAAAATTTCTGACTTACAGATTTTATAATAACAATTTCTAAAGCCATCTGGGCCGGGGGAAGAAAAGTTTTTTAGATTGTCAATGGCTTCCAGAATTTCTTTAGCAGTTATTTCTTTATTTAACATATCCAAATCGTCATCAGAGACTCTTGGTAAGTCAATTTTATCAAAAAATTTAAGTATCTCTTCTTTGGATGGTGAAATAAAATTTTTATCTTCCCTCAAATTATAAAGATCTTGATAATAAAGACCAAAAGCATTCCCTATATCACTAGGCTTTGTCAGAGTCTCATTTTTATACTTTAACCTATCTATTCTTTTGCTTGCTGTTTTGCTCTTTAGTTTATTAGCTAGGAGTCGCCCTGATTTATTCCCCATATGGTACATTCGTTGCTGCAATGACCATAAAGATTTATCTAACAATTCTTGTTCTATTTTTTTAATCTGAGATCTTATTGCATCCCTACTCTTTGCAATCTTATCATTTGAGCCAATCTTGTTAAGCCTATCTAAGTTTTTCAAGTCAATATATAAATCTCGTAAAGATCGACCTCTAAGTTTCTTCTTCATCGCCTGCCAGCTAATCAAGTATCCCCTTATGGAGGCTTTGTGGGCAGTCCAAATTGTAACTTTAGATGTAACAGACGGGTTATTAACTTTAAAGTAATTATTGAGTTCTTTTTTTAAAAGATCTTTTATCTGTGGGTCCTGGAGTAAAGAAATTTTTAGTTTCCATGGTGGTCTAACTGTTTCTAAATGACCCATTGATATATTTATAGAGACCATACCATGGTCTGACCATAATATAGGTCCAATTTCTGTTTTGATCACTCTTTTTAACGTTACCCTATTCACAAGTATGTAGTCCAGTCTAACATGCGTATCATGTCGATAAGAGTAAAAAGAGTAATCCCTTTCCTGGGGATGAAAGGTGCGCCATGAATCATATACTTGATGTTTCATTAAAATATTATGAAAAAGATTACTTTTTTGTTTCGCGTGGGAATCCAAAGATATCCCTTTATGGGATTTCCTATCTAGGTCCGCATCCACACATAGGTTAAAAACCCCACAAATGATAAGAGCGCCCGAACTATATCATCTTATCAAATTAAATATTCGGTTCAGAAAACTAATTTGTCTTTGATTTGGGGCGTATATATTAACTATTGTAAATTTCTCACTATTTATTAAGCCTCCCCAAATTATATAGCGACCATTAGGATCTATTATGGAGATTTCTTCCAGCAAAATTAATTTATGGTTAAAAAGAATTGAGACTCCCCTGGCTTTTTTCCTATAAGTAGAATTAAGAGTCAGGCCTATGTTTTTCATTTTAAAGTAGGGAATCTTACCTGTCTGCCAGTGGGTCTCCTGGAAGCATACCACATCGGCTGAGCCAGATCCAAACGATCTCTGGCATATCTGTCTTTTAACACCTAAATTTAGTCCTTGGACATTCTGACTACAGATTCTTAGTCTGCCTTCTTTAAACTTATCTGTATGGGTCATCCTAATTTGCGACCCTTTACCTCTCCTCACCCCCCACTCCCCCCTCCCCCCCGGTCCATTCCGAAGCCCTTATGCCTACCATAACATTCATACTAATCACATTCGTTACCCATACACTCACTGCCGGTGAATCATTCTCCATCACCTCTCCGAACAAACCAACACAAAAAAGAAAATTGGTTTACTGTGGTGAAAGAGAAAGTTGAACTTCAATAAGCTCAAAATTTGGAAATCCACTGGCTTAGTTACGCCCGTGGCATCCCGCAGTGACCAAAACAGGATGAGAAGCCTTTGCAAGTAATTTTCCAGGGTATTCATTTCACTTTTATATTAGGTCAATTATTCTCTACCCCTTCCTTCCACTTTCAAAACTACGAGATCATTTTTTATCTCCCCTCTAAATACTAAATTATTAAGGGTTTCTCCATTTCCAAGGGGATTATTTCACGCCCATTAGTCTACCCCTCCGTCTTACTCTCCACTTCGGGCTATCAAACAATCAGAAAATACACAGAAATACCCTTTAAACCTAATATCCTTTTAACAGTTGTGATTTTTTTACCGTTTATCCTAAAACAGAGCTTTGTTTCTTTTCGCTCTGAACCAAACCTTGTGCAATTGCATTAACTTAATATTGCTACACCTTATCAAATTAAACTAATTTCGTGCAATATGTGTTCACCTTTTATATTTATCTTTAAACCAACTATTCATTTGAGATGGGAAAACCCAATCTACTGCCTCTTGGGCTCTCTATAATTTATATAGTGTTCAATCTACTTTCACCACTATTGTCTTTTGGTGCACTGTGTATTCAACTTATAGTGTTTAAAACTTATGGCAAATTTTTACAAACTCACAGTTCATTAGTTGAGTATTAATTGTGCTATACATTAGAAAACCATTTAAATACTACTGATTATTTAATAGGCCGAAAATCCAGTCCTCCTATGCCCAAACAAGTGGAAGGGGAGGGGCATATTTACAGATCTTTCAGGACTACTTCACCTTTATGATGATTATTAATTATTACTGTTTTATTGCCCAGTGAGACTATCAATTTAGTTGGGAACCCCCATTTGTATTGGATGTTTTTAGTTCTTAAACTTTTGGCTATACCCTTCAATTCCATACGTTTCATAGTAGTTTCCCTTGAGAAGTCCTGAGAAATCTGCAAGTTTTCATAGGGCGATGGAAATGATCTTTTTTCAAACGAATATCTCATAATTGATTCCTTATAAGCAGCAAAGTGGATTTTAAGTATTACATCTCTAGGACGGTCTTTAGGAGCAGACTTTGGAAGTGGGAGACGATGTATTCTATCAATCAAAATAGATATATCTAACTATGGTGGATAAAAATGTAGCTACATAGTTATTTAAATCTGCACTTCCGATTTCTTCTCCTATCCCCCTAATTTTAATATTGTTCCTTCTGGAGTGATCATCTAATTTAGTATTGCAAATTTTAAGGAAAGCTACTTCTGACTCAAGTCGTTGATAATTATATTTCAAAGTTTGCATTTCCTCCCTTATTATTTTAAGCTCTTTTCCTAGATTTTCTGACTTTACTTGAACCATACCTATTGCTCTTCCATTTTCAGCGATTTTCCCTGTCAGATCAGAGATAATTGAGTTTTTAAATTCAAGGAAGAGCTCTTTAAGAGCAGACAATGTCACCCCGCTATCTTCTGGTTCTGACACTTTGCTAGAAGCTTCTGATCTAAGTGTCTCATTAGGAGACAATTGATCCAAACTTAAAAAATTATCTTTCGTATTAGTCTCTGAGTATGTTAAATCAGCGGTGTTCCCTTTAGAAGATGGTGAAAAAAAGGATCTCGATGTTACGAGATTTTGTTGCGATTTATCTGCCTTAAATTTATTTTTAACTACTCGGCCTTGTTTCTTGTTCATGTTTTCTCTTTTTTTTTTTTTTTTCCCCCACTTTTTTTTTTACCCTTTTTTTTTTTTTGTTTATTATTGTTATAAGGACCTACTTCCAACACTTTCTTCTCCTAGTTTCTATAAATATGGTATCTATTCTTAACCCCTACTCGGGTCAAGCCTTTATAAATACTCTTCTATCTTTGGCCCACTCACAGATACCAAGTGACCTTTTTAGCCATCTAACAAGACTTTGCAATAATATTTAGACAAATACTTAAACAAATTTAAACAAATATGCTGTCCATAGGTTCATTTAGGTGTAGTCCAAACTCAAGCACCTGTCTTAAGTACTGACGACTTTGTCTTGATGGTATTGCGCACTTAATATATGTACATGAATTTTACAATGCCAGAATGATAATTTTTCACTCCAAGTAACTCCTGGCGAGGAAGCAGTCTTTTCATATTATAGGCAATACTTCTTGCTGAAACTTGGGGACTGGTGGGCTATAGTCCATGTAGTCCATATAACCATATAGTCTTATTGCCCGTATAGTCAGTATACCAGAAAGTCCCAAAAAACTTTTGAATAACTAATACATCCACGACGTGCTTTAGAACAAAGATTTTTCCATACACATCCTTCTTTACAAACTGGACTGAGGGAGGGTATTTAGCTGCTTTTCAGGGGGACAATTCTCTGACCTCCAAGACCAGTTTACTTAACTGACTTTAGCTTTGAGGTCTACAGAGCTATTTTCCATCTATTTTGGGGTTGCCATGCATCTTAGATGTTGGGGTATTGAGGGACTTGTCTCAGTGGCCTTCAGCCGTTTATCATAATGTAAATCACAAGACACTTCTCTGCAGGCTAGCCATATCTTCACCCTCTCCACCCTATCCTCTATTATGGCGTTGCTTCCCCCCTCACTTCACCTCCCTGGTCAGCCTCTTGGCCTCCCTCCTACCGCCAGCTCCGCTGTGCAGCCTCGAGGGTCATTCCCAACGATCTCCTCTCGCACCTACTCCGTTGTCCTCGCTGCTAGATGCCGAATCAGAACACCAGCTTCTCCCTACTGGCGCGCCAATGCTCCTGATTAGCTCACGCCTCTCTCCTGCTGCATCACTGCAAGCCCGCCACGGGTGAACGCGCCATTGCCCT
>CM050174.1:42855868-42860868 GCA_027410445.1 Discoglossus pictus
AAACAACAAAAATACCATAGAGATAGGATAGACTTCCAAAACAAGGCAGCTTACAAAATTATAAAACACCATACTCAACGAGTTGATACAGATGCAAGTTCATCTGATTACTCAGATGCAGAAGGCCCACAAAGAGTCTGGAGAAAGAGGAATATTACATCAGAATATAGAGAGCCAACTTATGGACGTCCTACACCAACCACACGATTCCAACAAGTACAAATGGACACTTTTTTAGGCAGGGGGCAAGGCCCAAAACCAGACAGACCACAACAACAAGGAAGAGCCCCGGGCAGACCAAAGGGGATCAGGAATTGATCCTAAATAAGACCATAACCCCCCCTACAAAAGATACTAGAAGCCTTGATAAGGACCACCAGTCTATATCAGAGTTTAAAAGCATGGGTAAAAACATTGAAGAAAAGGCAAGGAACAATACAGAAGATGAATCATATATTATTAATTTATCTAAATTTAAGCTCACAGAGCCCCATAAAGCACTTCTTTTAAAAGGGCTTAATTATGTACCTAGTAGCTATGCAAGCAAATTTAATAATATAAAAGATGTTAACCTTTTTGTTCGAAAACTGGCTCTAAGAAAACTATATTACGAAAAAGAAAAACACAGGATGGAAGATCTAGGACTAACAGTAGATGATAAGGAAGCCCTGGAGAATTTGGTACATCTTCTGAATGAAGAGGGCTCACAGGATGATGTCTCAAACTTCCTGAAAGAGAAATGTAAAAATAAGAGTCGCTTTACACCAGAGTTCACAAATTACACTAATCTTGAACTATTTCTACATCTAGTGACTAGAGAGATTGAAGCATTGAAAAAACCTGTAAATATGGAGCATCACAACATCTCAAAAAAAGAACTTCAAGCATTAAAAGATTTAAGAGACTCGAACATTGAAATTAAACCTGCAGACAAAGGAGGTAATATAGTAATAATGGAAAAGGATGATTATCTCAAAATGTGTCAGAATATTCTGAAAAGCAGAGATACCTACGAAATCCTATCTTCAAACCCAATGCCTGGATATAGGAAAGAGCTAAAGGCCATCCTAAAGAAGGCAGAAGAAGCAGGTATCATCTCAACCCATAACTTTTTACACCTTGCCAAAGATTCACAAAAAACAACGGCCACCTCCAGGAAGACCAATTGTCTTGGGTACAAATAACATCTCAGAAAGAATTATTACCTTGGTGGATCAAAACCTTAAACATACAGGGAGTGCAGAATTATTAGGCAAGTTGTATTTTTGAGGATTAATTTTATTATTGAACAACAACCATGTTCTCAATGAACCCAAAAAACTCATTAATATCAAAGCTGAATATTTTTGGAAGTAGTTTTTAGTTTGTTTTTAGTTTTAGCTATTTTAGGGGGATATCTGTGTGTGCAGGTGACTATTACTGTGCATAATTATTAGGCAACTTAACAAAAAACAAATATATACCCATTTCAATTATTTATTTTTACCAGTGAAACCAATATAACATCTCAACATTCACAAATATACATTTCTGACATTCAAAAACAAAACAAAAACAAATCAGTGACCAATATAGCCACCTTTCTTTGCAAGGACACTCAAAAGCCTGCCATCCATGGATTCTGTCAGTGTTTTGATCTGTTCACCATCAACATTGCGAGCAGCAGCAACCACAGCCTCCCAGACACTGTTCAGAGAGGTGTACTGTTTTCCCTCCTTGTAAATCTCACATTTGATGATGGACCACAGGTTCTTAATGGGGTTCAGATCAGGTGAACAAGGAGGCCATGTCATTAGATTTTCTTCTTTTATACCCTTTCTTGCCAGCCACGCTGTGGAGTACTTGGACGCGTGTGATGGAGCATTGTCCTGCATGAAAATCATGTTTTTCTTGAAGGATGTAGACTTCTTCCTGTACCAATGCTTGAAGAAGGTGTCTTCCAGGAACTGGCAGTAGGACTGGGAGTTGAGCTTGACTCCATCCTCAACCCGAAAAGGCCCCACAAGCTCATCTTTGATGATACCAGCCCAAACCAGTACTCCACCTCCACCTTGCTGGCGTCTGAGTCGGACTGGAGCTCTCTGCCCTTTACCAATCCAGCCACGGGCCCATCCATCTGGCCCATCAAGACTCACTCTCATTTCATCAGTCCATAAAACCTTAGAAAAATCAGTCTTGAGATATTTCTTGGCCCAGTCTTGACGTTTCAGCTTGTGTGTCTTGTTCAGTGGTGGTCGTCTTTCAGCCTTTCTTACCTTGGCCATGTCTCTGAGTATTGCACACCTTGTGCTTTTGGGCACTCCAGTGATGTTGCAGCTCTGAAATATGGCCAAACTGGTGGCAAGTGGCATCGTGGCAGCTGCACGCTTGACTTTTCTCAGTTCATGGGCAGTTATTTTGCGCCTTGGATTTTTCCACATGCTTCTTGCGACCCTGTTGACTATTTTGAATGAAACGCTTGATTGTTCGATGATCACGCTTTAGAAGCTTTGCAATTTTAAGAGTGCTGCATCCCTCTGCAAGATATCTCACTATTTTTGACTTTTCTGAGCCTGTCAAGTCCTTCTTTTGACCCATTTTGCCAAAGGAAAGGAAGTTGCCTAATAATTATGCACACCTGATATAGGGTGTTGATGTCATTAGACCACACCCCTTCTCATTACAGAGATGCACATCACCTAATATGCTTAATTGGTAGTAGGCTTTCGAGCCTATACAGCTTGGAGTAAGACAACATGCATAAAGAGGATGATGTGGTCAAAATACTCATTTGCCTAATAATTCTACACTCCCTGTATAGTGAGCACCTTACCATCCTATTTAAAGGACTCGACTGACGTGTTGAAACAACTGGATCATCTAAGTGTGCCGCCCACGTCCTTGCTAGTTAGCATAGACGTGGAGCAACTATATAGCAATATACCACATGATTTGAGCATGCAGTCCACAAAATATTTCCTAGACAATAAAAGCAATATAACAACTGGATGGAAAAATTTCATCTTGGAACTGCTAGAATTTGTCCTAATGAAAAATGCCTTTATTTTTGATGGCACTTGGTACAGGCAAGTTAGTGGCACAGCAATGGGAACAGCCTGTGCCCCTAACTATGCCAATCTTTTCCTGGGCCACTGGGAAGAAACAGTGGTATTCTCGGAGGAACAAACTTACATTACGGATCATATACTATACTGGGCTAGGTTCATAGATGATATATTACTAATTTGGACCGGGACCAAAAAAGAATTAACTGAATTTGTCTCAAAATTCAATATCAACAAACGAAATCTTAAATTTACCTATGTCATCGGAGAAACCATAATTGAATTTCTGGACCTTAAAATCATAAAGAACCCATCAGGAGACATAAGTACAACAGTACACAGAAAAGAAACAGCCTCCAACAGCCTCTTGAGATGGGAAAGTCAGCATCCCTTACCGCTGAAGAGAGGTATCCCAATATCTTAGACTCAGGAGAAACTGTAGTGATGTGGCAGAATTTATAAATCAAGCCAACCTCCTGAGATTGCGTTTCAAGGCCAGAGGATATCCCAATAGATGCCTCAAAGTGGCCTATAAGAGAGCGCTGTCTGAAGATAGAAATTCACTTTTGTATGACAAAAAGGAAAATAAGAAAAATGAACAAACAAGATGTGTTATGACCTTTGGGACACAAAGTCATGACATCAGAAAGATTTTGGATAGACATTGGGACCTCCTAAGTGGCGATGAAGCTCTACAGAGGACACTTCCTAAAAGAACAGCCATCACCTATAGGAGAGCACAAAACATTGGAGACATGTTGGTCCGAAGTATGTTCAAAAGGACCCAGCCCAAACAGAATTGGCTAAACATGGCACGTACGAAAGGCCTTTACAAGTGCTTGAAATGTAAAGCCTGTGAATACATCCAGCCAGAAAAGTGCTTTGTACATCCAAAAACAAACAAAAAATATCCATTGACAAAATTCTACAACTGCCAGTCTACATACATAGTATACAAAATAGTCTGTGGTACCCTTTATGTCGGAAAAACTGAAAGGCAATTACGCCGCAGGATCTTGGAACACATGTATAGTATCATTAAAAACATGGACACGCCAGTATCAAGGCACATAAAGACATACCACCAGAACAGCTTGAAAAGCTTTAAATTTCATGTGATAGATAATGTCAATGGGAATGTAAGAGGAGGAGATATAAAACTGAGGTTGCTCCAACTTGAGAGCAAATGGATATACACACTTGGCACACAATCACCTGGCGGAATGAATGAGGGTTTCTCATTTTCACCGTTTATCTGAACAGGACAAAAAGTGAAACACTCTGCAGCCTTTCTTCCTATACAAATTGAAAATCTGACCATATTTCATTCTATACATCAAAATCCGCATCAAACATCTCTACTGACAGTCATGGATACCCCTTTACATACAACACATGAAAGTGTATATATATATATATATATATATATATATATATAAATAGAATAAAAAGGAAAAATGTGGAAAAGCATCAACTATTCTAAACCAAATATAAATCAATATGTACAGAAGGTACCAGAAGAAAATGGGGTTCATTAACCTGCATAAATGAACCTGTCAAAAATATATATATCCCTTTGTAGAAAGAATTTGAACCATTGACAACCATTGATACATCCTCATATATAATAAAAGCAAAAATACATATATAGAAATAGAACAAAAGGAAAAGATGGGGACAGATCAACTATTCTATAACCTAATACAGATTAATATGTACTAGATGTAAACGTGGCTCACCAACCTGCATAAATGAATTGGTTAAATATATATATATCTCTTTGTAGAAAGAAATTAAACCAATGAAATTTGTCATTTAAATATATCACAATAGAGAAAAAACAAGGGTTCTCTTTAAGGCACTGGAAGGACCTACAGGAATAAGCTCGTCATTATCATGTGACCCAAAGCTCACAGTCATGTGTCTCAGATTTAGCCAATGGGAACTGAGTCCAGT